>RXON01002493.1:0-116813 GCA_009667805.1 Leptobrachium leishanense
CGGCACAAAAGTCCGGCTGCGCAACGCAAGTGGAAAATGAACGCATTTTTTCGAGAACGTGAAACCGCAGGTACTGACGTACAGGGTGCGCTGCGTCCTCTAGCGGTGTGTTTTGTGTGATTAGGAGACGTCAGACGCTGCTAATGTCCAGCCAACATAATGTCCAGACGCAAAAAGTGTTTTATTGATGATCCGTACAAAATCACGGACGAAAATGCGCATAGTATGACCACTATCACGTATTCTGTGAAAAAATGCGTCCATTCGTTCGAACGCACTTTTTCACAGACAACATAAAAATGCGTTAGTCTGACCCTAGCCTTAACCCTGACCAGGTTGTACGCTCCGCGTAAATCAAGCTTCGTATAAACACGGGCCCCTTTTAATCGGTCGAACAATTCTGTTATGAGAGGTATGGGATATGCATTTCTTATAGTTATCCTGTTCAAACCTCTATAATCGATGCAAGGTCGCAGATCTCCCTCTTTCTTGGAAAAAAAAGAAACCTGCTCCTGCTGGAGAAGAGGACCGTCTAATGAATCCTCGTTCCAGATTCTCCTTATGTATTCCTCCATAATGTCGTTCTCTTTTTGTGATAAAGGGTATACGTGACCCCTAGGAGCATCGTACCGGGGAGTAAATCAATAGCACAGTCATATGGATGATGTGGTGGTAGGACCTCAGTCCTGGCTTTAGAGAAACCTCCTTTAATGCCAGGTAACATTCAGGGACCTCTGTGGACAAAGGAGGGGCTGTGGCAATATTGAGGCTACCAATCACATAACTCTGGCTAGGCACTTAGACTGACAACTCTGACCCCAACATTTTATGTCTCTCTGGACCCAATCGACAACCGGGTTGTGCTCTGTTAACCATGGAAACCCAAGAACGACAGGACATGAGGGTGATTCAATAAATTTGAAATCTTATTGTCTCCTGGTGCAAAATTCCTGTTTTCATACATACATCGATAGTGTCGTGAGTGATATGTGGGCATGACAGGGGTTTACCATCTATGGCTTCCACCATTAGAGGTTTTCTCCTTAAGAACCAGAGGTAAGAGGTTTTTGGCAGCAAAATTCTTATCCATGAAATTGCCTGAGGCCCAGAGTCTAAGACGCCTCAGTCTTGAGGTGAACCCCCTCCCAGGTTAGGGAGACTGGTAACAGAATCCTGGATTTTTTTTTTTCATTGTCCACAAAGGAGGCATACAGAGAACCGATAACCTGGGTATTGGCTGTTCTTTGACCCAGTTTGCCATATTCACCCCTGCTAACCCTGGGTCTCTGAGGACATTGAAGGCGGAAGTGATCTGCCCCAGCACAATAGAAACAGAGCCCCTTTTCTCTCTGTGCGCTCTTTCTGCTTCTGAAATACCCGTTTTCCCTATTTGCATGGGTTCAACGACTGGCAAATCTGTTCTCACATTATCCGAGTTACCTGACGTACTGGGTTGTCTGGGTATGAGGGTAAAGGAGGCAAGACCCTTCTGGGTCTGTCTCTGGGGTGTCTCCTTTCCCTAATTTGATCGTCCATGGCTATACAAAAAATCTATTAGGTGGTCTAGATTCTCTGGTAATTTTAAAGGAGCCAGCTCAAACATAAAAGCCTCGTTCAAACCTTCGGTAAAGGCTAAGGTTAAAACGTCGTTTGGCCAAAGCACCTCAGAAGTGAAAGTCTTAAACTCTATGGCATAGTCGGCGACCCTCTTATTACCTTGTTTGATGTGAAACAAGGACCTACCCGCATTGGTAGCCCTTCTAGAGGGATCAAAGGTACGTTTTAACTCAGAGGTAAAACCCTCATAGTCATAGATGATGGGTTTCTTATTCTCCACAATGGCGTAGCCCACAATAAAGCTTTTTCTGTTAAATGATTAATCAGATATCCTACTTTGGCTTTATCAGACATACAAGAACCTGGGTTGTTCTCAAACAAGATCTCGAGTTGAGTCAAAAAACCCCGGCATAAGCTTGGTGTACCATCATAGCGTAGGGGTGCCTTCATACTAAGCCTATGTCCTTCAGGGGAGACAGAACTGACCCTAGGTAATACTGGATCTGGAGGGTTTGTGGTACCTGTATTGGACCGATTTAACAGGGTTTGCAGAGCGAGAGAAATCTGGTCCATCCTATGGTCCTGTTCCTCTTGTCTGGCTGCGATACGTGCCAGCTGGTTAGAGAGGTCTGCGGGATCCATTGGCCCTGACGTAATGTCACGGATCCCTCTGATTACCAAAATAGTGGTCCCTTTATGCAGACCGCTCTCTACCTTTCCGATCCTTGAATGGTCGGCAAAACTAGAAAGACAATTAACCAGACAATAGATAAACAAGAGGTAACACCAGACAGAGGTACAGAATAGAGTATTGTCACGAATCCTTCTGACTACAAGATAGTGATCTCTTTATGTAGATCGCTCTCTACCCTTCCGATCCTTGAATGGTCGGCAAAACTAGATAGACAATTAACCAGGTAATAGATAAACAAAGGGAACACCAGACAGAGGTACAGACCAGAGTATACGTTCTCCCTAGGACCTTAGTTATAGCAGAGGAAATCTGATGTGTGCTTAGGGTGCCACATAGACTGACCTCGGTACCAACGTTAAGGGCAGAACCAAGAGCAGAGTAAATGCCAATACCAGGGGTTATACACAGAATGGTTTGTTTGCCAATGCCAGGGTCATACACAGGAGGGTTCGTTTGCCAATGCCAGGGGTCATACACAGGAGGGTTCGTTTGCCAATGCCAGGGGTCATACACAGAGGAGGGTTTGTTTGCCAATGCGGGTCATACACAGGAGGGTTCGTTTGCCAATGCCAGGGGTCATACACAGGAGGGTTCGTTTGCCAATGCCAGGGGTCATACACAGGAGGGTTCGTTTGCCAATGCCAAGGGTCGTACACAGGAGGGTTCGTTTATGCCAGGGGTCATACACAGGAGGGTTCGTTTGTCAGAAGCAAGGTTAGATACAGATAATTGCCAAAATACACAAGAGCTCTGCGGGAAGCGAATACCACGTCAGGGCACCGGCATGTAGTGAGACTGGGCTTTAAACCCGGCGGGTCCGCGTCATAACGCCAGGCCCCCGCCCTCGGTGTCCCACGTGAGCGCACCCAGTAGCGTTTATCATTCGGCGCCTGGCCAGCGAGCAGCGAGGAAATCTGCTGCCAGGCGCCCCAGCCCCTGACCAGCCGTGACAATGGCCTTGTTGTTACTCTTAGATGAGAAGATTTTTCTTTTCGGACATCACCGCCGCCAACAGAGCATTTTTCTCATCGGTGGTAAAACTTGGCCCCTTTTCATGCACAGGCTGGAGTACATGTAAGGACAGGGGTGGAGGAGGAACTGCCACTGCCTCCCTTATCCTCCCAGCTCCCACCCCTCTCCCTCACATCATCCACATCACGCCACCTCTCTCTCGCTTCCCGCCTCCCTCCCCCCTCACAATGCTCACACGCCCCAAACCCCTCACACCCCTCACCAAACACCCCGGCCCAAACCCCTCACCCCCCTCACCACACGCCCCAAACCCTCATCTGTCAACAATCACAACGCCCTCACACACCCTTTCACACATGAGGTCTTGCCTGGACTGTCGGCAGCTGCCGTTCCCCCACACTGTTGTCTTCCTGCAAAGACGTGACCATATTGGTTCCGGGCAGCGTCTTAGTGGGCAGCGGTGGGAGAGAGAGAGCTCATAGCTGGGAGGAGGTGTTGCGTGAAGCCGCGAACAGGGGCAAATAAACTAGACCTGAGCCGCACTAAGAATCTTTGGGTTGTGTCGGAGAAGACTTCACGCAGTCCTGTCATCAATATTTTTTTATAAATTCTTGGTTATATAATGAATGAATGTGACTGTGGTGGAGTGGACAAAAATCCATGTTGTTGTGACATCGCCTAAGCTTAACAAAACAATGCCACGGTAAAATGTAATCAAATCTCTTCTCAAGGCAGTACAACAAGGTTGTGTTAGTGTGTGACATTTTTTGGCCAGGCAGGAAGTGTAGAATGTGCACAGTCACATTCATGGCCACAAATATGTTGACAAATTTATGACAAAGTGTCCATAGAAATGTCAATAAATTTATGTACATATAATTTTAACAGTGTGGAAACCAAGCAATACATATTAACTTATTAAGTAAGGAAAAGCAACGCACACAAACAGGTAAATATAGAAAAAATAGAAAATGTATTTACAATATATAAAAAAAAAAGGAAAAACTGCCCAACAGGGAAACAGTCACAACAAGAACACTATAAACAAAAAAATAAAAATTAACAATGAATAGGGAGGGAGGAGGAGGCTGGAGTGGTCACTCAGAGAGCCTCCAGGACTTCCACCGCATTGTAATGTCCAGGGCAGGTTCAGTCACTCAAGCTGGCCCCGGAGCAACTCTATTCTGGCAGTGATGTTGTCTTTTATTGCCTGCAGTTCCTCTATTGCCCTCCTGATGCTGGACCTGTCAGGTCTGGCTTCTCCGGCTGATATATATATCCAATAAATGAAAGAAGGAAAATACAGTAAGTAAAAGTAAAGCAGGTTATATTTTTGACTGAAACTCTTTAAAAAATATAACACTATACCAGTGCTGGCGGCCTCCTGTGTCTCCGACTCCCCCTCCTCTTCCTCCTCCTCATCCACCTCCTCCTCCACCACCACCACCGTCACTATATCTTCTGGTGCTATATATAAAAAAAATACACAGTAAACAAAAAAGGTTTCTGTTTTTGAGCAAAAGTCGTTGCAAAATACATACAACAGTAAAAAAAAAAACCTGGACTGGTGGCCTCCTCCTGCGGCTCCCTCTCTCCCTCGTCATCGTCCGAGTCCTCGGTCTGGTGCTGCACCTCTTGTGCTGCTAATATATAAAAAAATTAAATGAAAATACACAGTAAACAAAAAAGGTTTCTGTTTTTGAGCAAAAGTCGTTGCAAGCAGCAAAATAAAACAGTAGTATAGTTAGTTACTATATATATATACCAGAACTGGTGGTCGCCCGTGGCTCGTCGGACGCCGCCTGCTCCGTGGCACTATTAGTGGCTGCTGCTGCCTGCTGCTTCTTCCTGTTTTCTGCCAAATCAAAAAATATAATAAGACGTAAATAAATATGTATACTGGAAAAAAATGGTATATTTATAAACTATAGTTGCCGAACGTATTGCGACACCCCTCCTCTTCTCCACCACTACCCTACCAGCTTGACCCACCACTACCCTACCAGCTTGACCCACCACTACTACTCTACTCCCATGATCTCATAGTTCTAAAGTCAGTGACGTCACAAAATATTTATTTATTACTTATTTATTTTATTTATTTATAATGGATTTATCCTTTTAGATATATTGATATGGGGGATGAATTGATATTGGGGGGATACATTTATTTGATATTGGGGATGGGGGTATTATTGATATTGGTGAGAATTGAGAAATAATTTGCAATTTCTCTGTTTTACTTTTCCCAGGAAGGATACATTGAGATTTCTCTGGTGGTTTGTTCATTTCAAAGAAGGATAGTGTCATCATGGAACTGACATAGTGCTCCACGCTTCGAACTTTAGTTTAGTTTTAAATATATATATACGTTACGTTATTTATTTCTTATGTAAAAAAGTTAAAATTAGATTTTTTTGTAAAGATACAAGTAACTTGCTGGGCGCGAGTGCGACTATATTGATTGTCATGTCGAATGCTTTCTTTCGTATAGAATGGATATATTATTAAATTTATAAATATAGCTTTGAGAGTTGAGAGACGAGTAATTTCAATTTGTGGATTTTATGCTAAAGGGATTTTTCTTATTTTATTTGTCTATCTCTGTTATCTCTCTTGGTTGAGAGTTGAGACTCACTTACATAAGGTTGAACTTGTGGGAGTCACCCATTGTCTATGTGTTAGTCTGACACTATCTGTGTCTGTCATCTGATGATTCCCTTCATTCAATAGATTATGTAAATGATGTTTGAGACTTTGAGGAGCTGAGAAGGGCAGGCCAGAGGATGTGTTTAGTTTAGGAATGAATGAAAATGTGACATAATATAATATAGTAGTACACTTACTACAGTATATATACAGACAGTAGGAGCCAGGCAGGTACATGACATGTATTGTTCAGCATTTGCTATGCAATTTCTGTTGGACCTGCTGTCACCTCTGCATATAGTGGCGTTTGAGATTTATCACGTTTTACACAAAGGATACATTGAGATTTCTCATGTTTTCCAGGAAGGATACAGATAACATTGAGATGTCTCTGGTTTTCTGTATGTCAATCTGGGTGGCGGCGACGGCGAGTAATATGTACCGTTAGCGTGAGGGTGTCTTGCCCAAGGACAGGACACATACTGGAGAGACGGAGAGGTGCTCTTGCCGGGATCGAGCCCATGTCTCCTCCAGTCCCACTCCTCCAGGCTCTCTCTCTGGGTGGTAGTAGTGGGGTAGGGTAGTGTACTCACTGTACTGTGCCAGTGAACCTGTGCCATACTTGAAATGAGAGAAATCTCAATGTATCCTTCCTGGTAAAATCCTTTATAAATAAAAAATAAATAAACATGCATGAGTGTCAGTGTAGTGGTGGTCGTGTGTTATTTTTTTGGGGGGGTATACTATGCGAGTGTTAGGTTGCATGCGGGGGAGGGGGCCCCGGCCCATAAAACATTTGGAAATGGGGCCCTGTGATTCTAGTACTAGTTACTACTACTCCCCTGGTACACACAGTGACAGCACACAGTCAGTCACACACACATGTCACACACCACAGTGCCAAAAAAACACACAAAATAACAGCATTGTAAATAAATAATACTAATTCATATCATATACAATACATCAACAAATATCAGAATTTTCAGGTATTAAAATTAAAATTGTATCATAAATAATCACAAAAAAGAAGAGCTTTGGCAAAATGCATGTGTGTATGAGTTCTGTGTGTGTAAGTAATGTATGAGTCCTGTGTGTAAGTATGGGTCCTGTGTGTGTAAGTATGAGTCGTGTGTGTAAGTAAGTATGAGTCCTGTGTGTAAGTATGAGTCCTGTGTGTGTAAGTAAGTATGAGTCCTGTGTGTGTAAGTATGAGTCCTGTGTGTAAGTAAGTATGAGTCCTGTGTGTGTAAGTAAGTATGAGTCCTGTGTGTGCAAGTATGAGTCCTGTGTGTGTAAGTATGAGTCCTGTGTGTGTAAGTATGAGTCCTGTGTGTGTAAGTAAGTATGAGTCCTGTGTGTGTAAGTATGAGTCCTGTGTGTGTAAGTAAGTATGAGTCCTGTGTGTGTAAGTATGAGTCCTGTGTGTGTAAGTAAGTATGAGTCCTGTGTGTGTAAGTATGAGTCCTGTGTGTGTAAGTAAGTATGAGTCCTGTGTGTGTAAGTAAGTATGAGTCCTGTGTGTGCAGTATGAGTCCTGTGTGTGTAAGTATGAGTCCTGTGTGTGTGTAAGTAAGTATGAGTCCTGTGTGTGTAAGTAAGTATGAGTCCTGTGTGTGTAAGTAAGTATGAGTCGTGTGTGTAAGTAAGTATGAGTCCAGAAAAAAAGAGAATCAAAGTATTTCTGTGCACATTATATTTAGCACACGATGCAAGCAATTATTATTATATACAGGATATAGAGCCAACAGTTTGCGCAGCGCTTTACAATATATATAACATAACACTTACGTTTGGCTATGACGCGCAGGATTTCACGCATCTGCTCCTCCTCGCGCATCTTCAAATCCGACCACCGCTTACGAAGCTGTCCATCGGTCCGAGCAACTTCAAATTTTTTGATCAGCGTCCGTCGTACCTTCCCAAGGATGGTTTTCTTCCTGCTGTTATTTTTACTGCCGTAAGGGCCCTTTCGGCAATCATAATCGTATTTTTTAAAAATTCTAACAAGTTCCACCATCTCCATAAACGTCATGTTAGACGCCCTCTTATTTCTTCTGGCGGACCCTGGGGTGTCTTCCATGTCTGCGCTCAGACTAGAGTTGGGGGAGCCTGCTTCAGTTGCTGCTGCCATCATGGTGGATGTAAGGAAGTTTTAACTTTGGCCTAACTAAAATCCGATAATATCGGGGGAAAAAAACTTAACTTTACGACCCGTCGTACTTATTGAAATCGTTCGTGCGCGAACGAACGAACGACCCGTTCCGAAAATTTCGATTTTAATTATTTTTTTAATGCGTTTAACTTTTGAAGCCTTATTTTATTATATGACCCAGACATCTTATATATCATTCTTTCTGGCAGACTCGGCAGATTCATAATATATCATTAGTATATGTATGCGTCATGTCCTGTCTGTATTATAACCAAATAATGCAATAAAATTGGAATTTTCAATAATTTACAATGCGTACTGTAAAGTGTTTTTTTTTCACATTTTAAGTCATGCGAACGTTTGCGGTTATATTTTATATGAGTTGCACTTGTTAAATAAATTAACACATTCATCTAAATACATCAAATAATATCACAATTTTCACAAATACGTAATATCACAAAAAAGAAGAGCTATGGCAAAACCAAAAATGCATGTATGAGACTGAGTCCTGAAAAAATGCAAAGCTATATACAGTACTTTGTCTATGACACGCCGGATGTGCCTCAATCCTCACGCGTCTTCTCTTCAGGACAGGTCAGACCAGCGCTTCCGCAGCTGGTCGCGTTAGACTCGT
Source organism: Leptobrachium leishanense (assembly GCA_009667805.1). Taxonomy (NCBI): domain Eukaryota; kingdom Metazoa; phylum Chordata; class Amphibia; order Anura; family Megophryidae; genus Leptobrachium; species Leptobrachium leishanense. The sequence goes on from RXON01002493.1 coordinate 8,665, forward strand.
TACTACTTCGGGCCTTTTTCCAGGAGGGTGCCGGTGCAGCAAACCAGGATACGGTCCTTGCGGCTTGCGGACATTGTTCTTCCTGCCGCAAGGGCCCTTACACTCTTACAGCAGTCACAGTCATCACGCTTCTCGAAGATGCGAAATTGCGAATGCGAACCAGCTCCACCGGCATCTCCTCAAATGCCATGTTGCTGGCCCGCTTCTGGGTGTCTCTGGGGTGGAAGGGGATGACGTGTCCCCACTGTCCGGCGGCGTTCAATAGGACTCTCTTTGAGTTTGACTTTGAGCCATGATGGGTCGGGATGGTTTTTTTATTGGTCTGTCCAAAAAATTCTCAAACTCTACATACAATGGCTCCGTAAAGTTTACGACAGGCCGTAATGGAGAAGGACAAACACGCGTATCTCATCATGGACATATTCCATCATCATCGATTCGACTCGGTTCGACCGCTTTCTGTTTCGATTCGGTTCGGCTCGATTCGTTTTTCGGGTACATTTATTTTTCGGAATATTGACCATTTTTCGTATTTTCGTGTCACCTTACTCGTTTTTGGTATCGACTTTTCGTGATTTCGGGAAATTTTCATTTTTCGGAATTGTACATGGTTTTCGGCATTGTACATGGTTTTCGGAATATCGACCATTTTTCCGTATTTCGTGTCACATTGCATTTCGGAATTTCAAAGCTGTCTAACTCTATTCGTTTGATGTAAACTACTATGGTTTACTTTTTTAATACTACTTTATATATTTTTTATAATAAATTTTTGGTTTGTTTTTCGGATCCGATAATTCATTCTGTCGATACGATAATTCTGGCGATTCTATCGTGTTTTTTTAATTACCCTTTCGCTGCTGAAGGCTTTTCCCGCCTCTGTGCTGAGGTCATTTTTTTTTACCCGGTTTTGCTCATCATGTTTAAACGTGTTTTTGAAGGCTTATTTTAGTATATGACCCAGACATATTATTATCGTTCTTTCCGTCAGACTCGGCAGATTCATAATATGTCATTATTATATGTATACGTCATGACCTGTCTGTATATTATAACAAAAAATGCAATAAAATATGATTTTTCAAATAATTTACAATGTGTAAAGTGTTTTTTTTTCACATTTTAACATGCGAGCCATTGTGGTTATATTTTGTATGGGGTGCGCTTGTTAAAAAATTAGAGATGGGGTCTCGTTACATTTATTTTGGGGAAAATTACACGATTTTTAACAAACGCACCGCATACAAAAATGTTAGTGCAGCATCATTGTGTTCACATTATAATTGAAATGGGAACAATATTGCTGCATTAACAACCAAAAGAAAAAAAACTTGTTTATTTTTTTTTATAAATTTTTTAAATATTTTTTTTTTTTTAATTTTTTTACAAACGTTTTTCACATTCATGTTTGGTATCGTTGGAACGGCCATGCTCTGGCCGATCCAACAATACCAAACTTTAACCCTAGCTGCCACGGATCGGGAGATAGGGGGTTCATTGGAACTGCCTATCTCCATATGGTGGAACTAGGGGTTAACTCCAGGACTGGCGTCATCGTGCTATGCACGATGACGCCAGTCCTCAGGGGGAGTTCCCGGAAGCTTGGCCGACATCCGACATCCTCATGGATATGCCCCAGCTCCTCATGGATATTGCCCCAGCACCTCATGGACATGCCCCAGCTCCTCGTGGACATGCCCCAGCTCCTCATGGATATTGCCCCACCTCATGGATATGCCCAGCTCCTCGTGGACATGCCCCAGCTCTCGTGGACATGCCCAGCTCCTCGTGGATATGCCCAGCTCCTCGTGGATATGCCCCAGCAACCTCGTGGATATGCCCAGCTCCTCGTGGACATGCCCCAGCTCCTCGTGGACATGACCCAGCTCCTCCTGGATATTGCCCCAGCACCTCATGGATATGCCCTAGCTTTCGTGGACATGCCCCAGCTCCTCGTGGACATGCCCAGCTCCTCGTGGATATGCCCCAGCACCTAGTTGATATGCCCAGCTCCTCGTGATATTGCCCCAGCACCTCATGGATATGAGCTCCTCGTGGACATGCCCCAGCTCCTCATGGATATGCCCAGCTCCTCGTGGATATGCCCAGCTCCTCGTGGATATGCCCAGCTCCTCATGGATATGCCAGCTCACACATGGATTTGCCCCAGCTCCTCGTGGATATTGCCCCAGCACTCATGGATATGCCCCAGCTCCTCGTGGACATGCCCCAGCTCCTCGTGGATATGCCCAGCTCCTCCTGGATATGCCCCAGCTCCTCATGGATATGCCCCAGCTCACACATGGATTTGCCCCAGCTCCTCATGGATATGCCCCAGCTCCTCATGGATTTGCCCCAGCACATGGAATGCCCCAGCACCTCATGATAATGGCCCCAGCTCACCTCCGCCGCCTTTTTCGCTCCCTCAGAGCGTCCGGCAACACGCAGCTTCCTGCAAAAACGTGACCATGTTGGCGGGCAGCGTCTTAGCGGGCAGCGGTGGGAGAGAGAGAGCTCATAGCTGGGAGGAGGTGTTGCATGAAGCTGCAAACAGGGACAAATAAACTAGACCTGAGCCGCACTAAGGATCTTTGGGTTGTGTCGGAGAAGACTTCACGCAGTGCTGCCATCAATATTTTTTGATAAATTCTTAGTTATACAATGAATGTGACTGTGGACAAAAATCCATGTTGTTGTGACATCGCCTAAGCTTAACAAAACCAGGCCACGTCGGTAATCAAATCTCAAGGCAGTACAACAAGGTTGTGTTAGTGTGTGACATTTTTTGGCCAGGCAGGAAGTGTAGAATGTGCACAGTCACATTCATGGCCACAAATATGTTGACAAATTTATGACAAAGGGTCCATAGAAATGTCAATACATTTATGTACATATAATTTTAACAGTGTGGAAACCAAGCAATACATAATTAACTTATTAACGTAAAGCAACGCACACAAACAGGAAAATATAGAAAAAATTGAAAATTTATTTACAACATGGGGAAGGGAAGGGAACATGCCAAGGATGGCAAACTGCCCAACAGGGGCACAAACAACACAAACAAACATACAATGGCGGCCATCTTCCAAGCCAGGCGAACATCTTGTTCAGAGTATTGGTTCACTCACTGGAGAATTACTGGCATTTGAGGAGATGTTGGAGCTGGTCCGCATCTTTGATTACAAAGATTATAATTATAAAGGAAGAATAATTTTAGAAAGGATCGTATCATTGACAAGCTACGCGCACAACCATCCTGGAGGTGTTTGGGAAAGACGGGACGAAGGACCAGATCCGAAAACGCTGGTCCGACCTCAAAGCAGGCGAGCAGGAGCAGCTGAGGCACATCCATATTGAGTATTGTCTGTCTTACTGCCGCTCCAGGATGTCCGCGGTGTTGTTCAGGTGCTCCCGCAGTTCCTGGAGCAGTTCCTGGATATTATCAATATTTGCAACAGCCAGCCTTAGTTCGCCAATTGCCTCCCGATTGCTCGGTCTGGCTTCTCCTTCTATATATCCAATAAATGAAAGAAGGAAAATACAGTAAGTAAAGCAGGTTTCTATTTTTGACTGAAAGTCTTGAAAAAATATAACAGTAGTATATACCAGTGCTGGCGGCCTCCTCCTGCTCCTCCTCCTCCGACTCCTCCCCCACCACCACCGTCTGCATATCCGGTGCTATATGTAAGAAATTAAAGAAATAAAAAATACAGTAAACAACAAAACTGATTTATTTTTGAACAAAAGTCGATGCAAAATACAACAGTAAAAAAAAAAAACCTGGACTGGCGGCCTCCTGCTGCACCGGCTCCCTCTCTCCATCATCGCCATCCTCCTCTTCCTCCTCCTGCTCCACTTGTGCTATACATAAAAAAATTTAATTAAAATACAGTAAACAAAAAATGTTTCTGTTTTTGACCAAAAGTCGTTGCAAAATAAAACAGTATATACCAGCGCTGGTGGACGCCCGTGGCTGCTCCTCCTCCACTGGGGCACTGGGGCCCGCCGGGGCAGATGCGGCCTTCTTCCTCTCTTCTGCCAAATCCAAAAAATAACACGTAAATAATGCAGACTGGAAAAAATGGTATATCTATACACTATATTGCCGAAAGTATTGCGACACCCCTCCACTACCCACTACCAGCTTGACCCACCACTACTCCCATCTCATAGTTCTAAAGTCACAAAATATTTATTTATTTCCTCTGCACAGACATATATTACCGGTCATTTATATATTTTTTTCAGAAGTAAACATTACGTTTATTCAATAAAAACTATTATTTGTGTTGTGTGCATACAAAACAGATTGTGTTACTGCTTTTAGTTATTTTATAGAAGGCCTCAGCCTCAGTTTCACTTTCAGTTTCTGCGAATAAAACTGGATATTGCAGAAACAACAGAAATCCACCATTTTGTTTTGAAATTTGCATCTAAAGCGTTCAATGACACTGCTGCAGCAAACTGAATCGCTGCACTGCAACAATTCAGCAGCTGCTGAGGCTGTATTGAATGCAGCTCTGTTTGGATGCACTTTCAGAAGAACTACATGTCCCATCCTATCACTTAGCAGAGACGCAGAGATTTTTATTGATGCGCAGGTGGGAGCCAATATTGGGCAAGCTGCGGGTCATCTCGTATGCATCACTCAGTCACAACAACCTCCCCCCCCAGCACACTACAGACTATACACACAGTGCCAAAAGAAATCCAGCATTGTAACTTCATCTACATACATCAAATGTCACAATTTTCACGAATACGTAAAATCACAAAAAGGAAGAGCTATGGCAAAAATGCATGTATGACGAGTCATGAAAACGCAAAGCTATACACAATCACATTGCATGAAAAAAGGGACTAGATAAATCAGCGTATTTCTGTGTACATTAGCACATGCAAGCACATTATTATTATTATACAGGATTTATATAGCGCCAACAGTTTGCGCAGAGCTTTACAATATAACATGACACTTACGTTTCGCTATGACGCGGCGGATGTGTCTCAGCTGCTCCTGCTCGCGCGCCTTCAGATCAGACCGGCGTTTCCTGAGCTGGTCCTTCGTCCGGTCCTTCCCAAACAACTCCAAAATGGTGGTGCGTAGCTTGTCTAAGATATGATCCTTCCTAGCGTTCGACTTCCTGCGGTAAGGGCCCTTACTGCAATCGTAATCCTTACGATCAAAGATCCGTACCAGCTCCAACATCTCTTCAAATGCCATATTGGTGGCCCGTTTCTTCCTGGGTGGTGGAGGTTCATCATTGCAAGACGATGAGGTGCTTGAACGGCACTCATCTCTTGCAGCGGCCATGATGATGAATAATAAAAACAATATTTTGTTCAAAAAGTTGTCAATAAAACTGGCTCAATAAAGTTACGACATCCGCGCGCGCGCATGCGCGACCCGCGGACGAATCGGATCTGACCCAAATACGAAGATTCTTATCGGATCATTGGAAACAAAAAAAAAAGTGATACGCATTTACAAATACAAAATTTACAGAATCAGCGATATAACCGATAATAGTTAAGTATACGATGTCCAGACTTACCGAAATGGAACCGAAATCCCGAATGGAACTGAAATCATGAATAGAGGGAAAATAAATTTCGATTTGACACATTTCAAGTCCATTCGAAAATTCCAAAAATTTTTCGATTTGGCAAATTTTTCGTTTTTTCGGAAAGTCTGTTCTCGTTTCAAGCAATAGATTTCGATTTGACACATTTCAAGTCCATTTGAAAATTCCAAAAAATTTTTCGATTTGGCAAATTTTTCGTTTTTTTCGGAAAGTCTGTTCTCGTTTCAAAGCAATAGATTTCGATTTGACACATTTCAAGTCCATTCTAAAATTTGGAAAAATTTTCGATTCGGCTCGGAAAACATTTCGGATTCGACTTTTTCGGATCTAAAAAATTTCGGAATTTCGGCCGCATCGAAAGACCCGAATCGGGAAATTTCGTGAAAATTCCGAAATTCCGAAACCCGAAACGCACATCCCTACCCAGCAGCACCTCATGGATATGCCCCAGCACATGGAATGCCCCAGCTCCTCATGGATATGCCCCAGCTCCTCATGGATTTGCCCCAGCACATGGAATGCCCCAGCACCTCATGATAATGGCCCCAGCTCACCTCCGCCGCCTTTTTCGCTCCCTCAGAGCGTCCGGCGGCGCGCAGCTTGGGCGCTCACCAGGGGGAGCCACGTGACCAGCCGCGATTGGCTGGTGACGTGTTTCCTCCAGGCGAGCGCCGAAGCTGCATGCTTCGGACGCTCGCAGGGAGCGAAAAACGCGGCGGAGGGTGAGACACCCGCCCTTAGGGTGACGGTGTCACCCTAAAGGCGGGTGTCACCTGGTGCGGGCCGCACCCCCCGTCCCCACGTAGCGACGCCACTCGTATATACATTTAACGGCCGCACGACCATGGACTTACTCTATCCAAACAAAGTTCAGAATGATGTGAAATATTGGGACTTTTTGGATAGATTTCGATTTTCAACTATCCAAAAGTTAAAAAAATAAAAATGGTCGAAATCTAATGCAAAAGTCCCGATATTTCACATCGGGATGTCAGATATTAAATAGGCTTGTGCACCGATTTTTTTTTTCGGTTCGATTCTGTTCGATTTGTTCTGATGTTTAAAATTTTCGATTCGGCTCGTTTCGACCGATTTCTGTTTCGATTCGGTTTGGTTCGGCTCGTTTTTCGTGTACATGTTTTTTTTGAATATCGACCATATTTCGTATTTTCGGGTCACTTTGCTGGTTTTTTGTATCGACTTTTCGTGATTTCGGAAATTTTAATTTTATTCGGAACGTCTGTTCTCCTCGTTTCAAAGTGTCTAACTCTATTCGTTTTGACGTAAACTACTATGGTTTACTTTTTTATACTTTATATATTTTTTTATAATAAATTTTTGGTTTGTTTTTCGGATCCGATAATTCATTCTGTCGATACGATAATTCTGGCGATTCTATCGTGTTTTTTTTTTATTAAATAAAGATCCTTTTTTTCTTATGAATATACATTTCACAACTTTATTTATTTAATCACATTAAAAAAATGGTATGAAAGCCAAGGAACAAAAAAAAAAGAACAAAACTATTTAAAAAACGCTAAACTGACCCGAATGGTCTGACTTTAAAAATAAAAACCAGAACAAAAAGGTTTTAAAAAGGAAAAATAGTTGATCAAAATGATCTGAAATGAAAAAAAAAATAAAATAAAATGATTTAAAAGTTTCAGACAAAAAAATTAATTAACCCTTTTGCTGCTGTGGCATTTCGCGGCTTCCCTTCACGCCTGTGTGCGGCACTGCGGTCTGCTGCTGAGCTCATTTTTAACAGTTTCACTCCTCTTGTTTAAACGCGTTTTTTTGAAGCCTTATTTTATTATATGACCCAGACATGTTATATATCGTTCTTTCCGGCAGACTCGGCAGATGATTCATAATATATCATTATCATATGTATGCGTCATGTCCTGTCTGTATATTATAACAAAAAATGCAATAAAATTAGAATTTTCAATGTTTGTTTTACAAGGTGTAAAGTGTTTTTTTCACATTTTAACATGCGAGTGTTTGCGGTTATATTTTATGAGTTGCGTTTGTTAAAAAAAATTGAAAAGCGGACTTGTTATATTTTTTTGGGTGAAAATTACACTATTTTTAACAAACGCAACCCATACAAAAATCCTTAGCGCAGCATCATCGTTCACATTATAATTGAAATGGCAACAATATTGCTGCATTAACAAAACAAAACAAAAAACCCGTTTATTTTTTTTTATATTTTAATTTTTTATAATTTTTAACATTGTCATGTTTGGTATCGTTGGAAAGGCCATGCTCTGGTCGATCCAAAGATACCAAACATTAACCAACAAATAGCTGCCGCGGATCGGGAGATAGGGGTTCCAATGAACCCCCTATCTCCACCATTGGTCGCAGTTAGGGGTTAACTCCAGAACTGACGTCATTGTGACGAGGTCTTGGGACTGTCGGCAGCTGCTGTTCCCCCACGCTGTTGTCTTCCTGCAAAGACGTGACCATGTTGGCGGGCAGCGTCTTAGCGGGCAGCGGTGGGAGAGAGAGAGCTCATAGCTGGGAGGAGGTGTTGCGTGAAGCTGCAAACAGGGACAAATAAACTAGACCTGAGCCGCACTAAGGATCTTTGGGTTGTGTCGGAGAAGACTTCACGCAGTGCTGCCATCAATATTTTTTGATAAATTCTTGGTTATACAATGAATGTGACTGTGGACAAAAATCCGTGTTGTTGTGACATCGCCTAAGCTTAACAAAACCAGGCCACGTCGGTAATCAAATCTCAAGGCAGTACAACAAGGTTGTGTTAGTGTGTGACATTTTTTGGCCAGACAGGAAGTGTTAGAATGTGCACAGTCACATTCATGGCCACAAATATGTTGACAAATTTATGACAAAGGGTCCATAGAAATGTCAATAAATTTATGTACATATAATTTTAACAGTGTGGAAACCAAGCAATACATAATTAACTTATTAAGTAAGGAAAAGCAACGCACACAAACAGGAAAATATAGAAAAAATAGAAAATTTATTTACAACATGGGGACGGGAAGGGAAGGGAACATGCCAAGGATGGCAAACTGCCCAACAGGGGCACAAACAACACAAACAAACATACAATGGCGGCCATCTTCCAGTATAAGCCAGGTGAACATCTTGTTCAGAATATTGGTTCACTTTCACTTGAGAATTACTGGCATTTGAGGAGATGTTGGAGCTGGTCCGCATCTTTGATTACAAAGATTATGACTGCCGTAAGGGCCCTTACGGCAGGAAGAATAATTCTAGAAAGGATCGTATCGTTGACAAGCTACGCACCACCATCCTGGAGGTGTTTGGGAAAGACCGGACGAAGGACCAGATCCGAAAACGCTGGTCCGACCTCAAAGCAGGCGAGCAGGAGCTGCAGATTTCGGGAGGAGGCTGCCACTGGTCTGTCTCACTGCCGCTCCAGGATGTCCGCGGAATTTCTTATGTGCTCCCGCAGTTCCTGGAGCAGTTCCTGGATATTATCAATTGTTGCAACTGCCAGGCGTAGCTCTCCGACTCCTCCCCCACCACCACCGTCAGCATATCCGGTGCTATATCTAAGAAATTAAAGAAATAAAAAATACAGTAAACAACAAAACTGATTTATTTTTGAACAAAAGTCGTTGCAAAATACGACAGTAAAAAAAACAAAACCTGGACTGGCGGCCTCCTGCTGCTCCGGCTCCCTCTCTCCAACTTCGCCCTCCTCCTGGTCCTCCTCTTCCTCCTCCTGCTCCTCTTGTGCTATACATAAAAAAATTAAATTAAAGTACAGTAAACAAAAAATGTTTCTGTTTTTGACCAAAAGTCGTTGCAAAATAAAACAGTATATACCAGCGCTGGTGGACGCCCGTGGCTCCTCCTCCTCCTCCACTGGGGCACTGGTGCCCGCCGGGGCAGATGCTGCTGCCTTCTTCCTGTCTTCTGCCAAATCCAAAAAATAACACGTAAATAATGCAGACTGGAAAAAATGGTATATCTATACACTATATTGCCGAAAGTATTGCGACACCCCCTCCACTATCCCACTACCAGAGGCCTGTTCAATACCTCAGCAGCTGCTGAATTGGTGCAGCGCAGCAATTCAGTTTGCTGCAGCAGTGTCGTTGAACCCTTTGGATGCGAATTTTGAATCCAAAATGGCCGATGATTTCTTAATGAAAAATTCAGATTGTTTTTCGGATCACTCGGACAAAATATAATAAAGAGAAGCAGTCAGCACAATTCCGTTTTGTATGCACACACCACAAATGATAGTTTTTAATGAATAAACGTTATGTTTACTTCTGAAACAATATATAAATTGAACTGTAATATATGTCTATGTGCAGGGGGAAATAATAAATAAATATTTTGTGCTTTGGTGAACAGAAACCGCAAAATTAACATTGCTGTATGGAATTATTACCTACTTCGAGGCGGCGGCCATCTTGCTGTACGGCATTGTTACTGCTTCATGGTGGCGGCCATCTTTAAAACGTCACACTCAGGTTAGCACTGCTGAGCGCTGAGCGGTTGAACGGCGTTCAATGGCAAGTTGCTAACTTAGCACTTGCAGCGGCTGAGGTATTGAACAGGCCTCAGCTTGACCCACCACTACTCCCATCTCATAGTTCTAAAGTCACAAAATATTTATTTATTTCCTCTGCACATAGACATATATTACCGTTCAATTATATATTTTTTCAGAAGTAAACATTACGTTTATTCAATAAAAACTATTATTTGTGTTGTGTGCGTACAAAGCGCATTGTGCGACTGCTTTTAGTTATTTTATAGAAGGCCTCAGCCTCAGTTTCACTTTCAGTTTCTGTGAATAAAACTGGATATTGCAGAAACAACAACAGAAATCCGCCATTTTGTTTTGAAATTTGCATCTAAAGCGTTCAATAATGACACTACTGCAGCAAACTGAATCTCTGCGCTGCAACAATTCAGCAGCTGCTGAGGACGTATTGAACGCGGCTCTGTTTGGATGCACTTTCAAAAGAACTACATGTCCCATCCTACCACTTAGCAAAGACGCAGAGATTTTTATTTTATTGATGCGCAGGTGGGAGCCAATATTGGGCAAGCTGCGGGTCATCTCGTATGCATCACTCAATCACAACAACCCCCCCCCAGCACACTACAGACTATACACACAATGCCAAAAGAAATCCAGCATTGTAACTTCATCTACATACATCAAATATCACAATTTTCACGAATACGTAAAATCAAAAAAAAGGAAGAGCTATGGCAAAAATACATGTATGACGAGTCGTGAAAATGCAAAGCTATACACAATCACATTGCATGAAAAAAGGACTAGATAAATCAAAGTATTTCTGTGCACATTAGCACATGCAAGCACATTATTATTATTATACAGGATTTATATAGCGCCAACAGTTTGCGCAGCGCTTTACAATATAACATGACACTTACATTTCGCTATGACGCGACGGATGTGTCTCAGCTGCTCCTCCTCGCGTACCTTCAGATCAGACCAGCGTTTCCGGAGCTGGTCCTTCGTCCGGTCCTTCCCGAACAACTCCAAAATGGTGGTGCGTAGCTTGTCTAGGATACGATTCTTTCTAGCGTTCTTCTTCCTGCCGTAAGGTCCCTTACAGCAATCGTAATCAAAGATCCGGACCAGCTCGAGCATCTCCTCAAACGACATATTGCTGGCCCGCTTCTTTCTGGGTGGTTCATTGAGAGACGATGAGGAGGTGTCTGAATGGCACTCGTCTCTTGCAGCCATGGTGAATAATAATAACAATATTTTGTTCAAAAAAAAGTTGTCAAAAAACTGGCTCAATAAAGTTACGACATCCGTGCACGCGCGCATGCGCGACCCGCGGACGAATCGGATCCGACCCGATTACGAGTTTTCGTATCGATCGGATTAATGGAATCAAAAAAAACATGTGATATAAGCATTTACAAATAAAATACAAAATTTACAGAATCAGCGATATAACCGATAATAGTTAAATATACGATGTCCAGAATTACCGAAATGGAACCGAAATCACGAATGGAGCCGAAATCATGAATAGAGCGAAAATAAATTTCGATTTGACACATTTCAAGTCCATTCGAAATTTCCGAAAATATTTCGTTTCGGCTCGGAAAACTTTTCGGTTAGGACATTTTCGGATCTAAAAATTTTCGGAAATTCGGCCGCATCCGAAAACACGTATCGGGAAATTTCGTGAAAAATCCGAAATTTCGAAACCCGAAACGCACATCCCTATCCGGCGGCTGCTCTGTTCAGTGATTGGCGGCTAGTCGGGTTTCTCCGGCGTGTTCGGCGGGGTTAATCCGGCTGTTTTCTGCGGGTTTTGGTGAATGTTCGGCGGGTTTGCGGCGAGTGTTCGGTGTGTTTGCGGCGAGTTTTCAATGCACTATGGGGGCTCTGCGGTTCTTGCTGAATACACCACAGGGTCGGCTAAATAGGATCGCCGAATTGCCCCCGAAGTGCAGGGAACGAAAAGTCACCGAACGTGCGGTGACTTTTCGATTCTCTTTGAATAACCCTGTTAGACTTTCAACTTTATTGACCTTCTTTTCAGCAATCCTGGGTTTACAAGAAGAAAGAAGTTGTGTTCCTCTACATGATCCACAAGAGTTTGGGAAGCCTTGCTTGCATGTTAGGAAACATACACGTTGAAGATCTAAAACACGCCTTGAGTGTAGAGTCTCCCAAGGCCAATGTCAGACAAATTTTTTACTGATGTAGATGGGAAATAAAATTAATAAGTAAAATGAAAAAAATTGATACATAATATGAAAAACCATTTTGTTCGTCAATAATACTAGACGTCAAAAATGCAGTACGTCTGACTACATTCCATCACTCACACACAAAGCTACGCGGACATGGCGCACTCTGTGCGTCTGTCCTAGCGGTTTGAAGTTCTTGCCTAAATTGCGTCCGGTGCCACGTGCGTTGTGCGACCGCACTTTTGTGTGGATGTACTTCGTGTGTGGGTCTCTATTGATCATAATTTTATGCTACGACAGACGTTAAAATTTGCGGCAACACGGATGTGATCACTGCATTTGTCTGACACAGGCCTGAAAAGGAGTTACAGTTACAGGCTGTATCTTGTAGAGGTCACTCCTAGTCATATCTACTAGTACAACATGGTCATATTCAGAGATGTGTAATTTGTTTCATTCCGAATCAAAATTCAGACGAAATTCACCATTTTCGTATCTCGAGAGCATTTCCGAAAACGAAATATCGACCATCCGAAAATTTCAAAATTTTGGATCGACTCAGTGAATAGGATCATTTTGGCGATTCGGATAATTTTGGGTGATTCGGATCAGTTGGTTTTTCTTTCTCTTTTTTATGAATTATTTCATTTTTTAGATTTCATTCAAATGCTGCATTAATTATACTGCAGAGAGGCGCTTCCCAGCAGTGTGTGGATTCATATGCTGCATTAATTATACTGCAGAGAGGCGCTTCCCAGCAGTGTGTGGATTCATATGCTGCATTAATTATACTGCAGAGAGGTGCTTCCCAGCAATGTGTGGATTCATATGCTGCATTAATTATACTGCAGAGAGGTGCTTTCCAGCAGTGTGTGGATTCATATGCTGCATTAATTATACTGCAGAGAGGCGCTTCCCAGCAGTGTGCGGATTCATATGCTGCATTAATTATACTGGAGAGAGGCGCTTCCCAGCAGTGTGTGGATTCATATGCTGCATTAATTATACTGCAGAGAGGCGCTTCCCAGCAGTGTGTGGATTCATATACTGCATTAATTATACTGCAGAGAGGCGCTTCCCAGCAGTGTGTGGATTCATATGCTGCATTAATTATCCTGCAGAGAGGCGCTTCCCAGCATTGTGTGGATTCATATGCTGCATTAATTATCCTGCAGAGAGGCGCTTCCCAGCAGTGTGTAACCCCTGGAGTACAGTAATTCTACTACCCTTCAGTTTCTATGTAGTAACCAGCAGATGGCGACCTTCTGTTTGCTCTAAGATTCAAGACTGTGTGGCTCTATGGTTTTGTGTGTGGAGGCAGGGCTGCAAGAGAGGAAGCAAGAGATAGGAAGCTGGAAGATGATGGTGGCTGAGATTTGTGGTATTGTGTCCAGTGCTGAAGCATCCTGCATAAAGGCTCCCAGGAGACTCTGTATCCAGATCAAAGCACAGAACTGTTCCTGGCAGTGATTGTTCTGCAGAGTGAAGGAATCCCAGTGGAGTAGCTTCTCCCCTTCCTGGACAAAATCTGATTACAGACTGGAATGGTAAACTGAGACCTCTTCCCTTGGTTTTACAACAAGGCATTCTGACACTGGTTACTAAAGCAGCAGTCTATGACTTCTCTGACCCCTGGAACATCCCAGCATATTACAAACAAAGTGGATTACAATTATTCTGGGCCCCAACAATGTGCACCACCTACATATGGTACCATTAGGGAAAAGACGAGGGTGGGCTGCAGTATTGTTTGTGGGTAAACTCCTACTGACTCTTGCGTTATTTACTTATTCCACTGCATTATATTTATTTAGACCGTTACATTTATTTTTGCATAGAGTTTTGCTGTGCAATACAAAGTTCTATAAAAGTCAGCTCTGTGTTGATTTATTGCTTGTTTAAATATGTTCCCAACTGGATCTCACACCCAAAGCCTGGATTTCCAGTTGGGTGGAGGCACTGCCGCAGTCATGTACCCCAACTCCCAGGTAGTGGAGGCTCAGGATCGGCTTGAAGGTAACTGAGGTAAAGGACCATAGGGGTATTTGTGGGACTACGCAAAAACCCGTTACAAGTGTGTGGATTCATATGCTGCATTAATTATACCGCAGAGAGGTGCTTCCCAGCAGTGTGTGGATTCATATGCTGCATTAATTATACCGCAGAGAGGCGCTTCCCCGCAGTGTGTGGATTCATATGCTGCATTAATTATACTGCAGAGAGGCGCTTCCAGCAGTTGTGTATTCATATGCTGCATTAATTATACTGCAGAGAGGTGCTTCCCAGCAGTGTGTGGATTCATATGCTGCATTAATTATACTGCAGAGAGGCGCTTCCCAGCAGTTTGTGTATTCATATGCTGCATTAATTATACTGGAGAGAGGTGCTTCCCAGCAGTTTGTGTATTCATATGCAGCATTGAAACCTATGGGTTAAAATAATACTTAGAAAACCTAAAATTTCACCCAAAAAAATCCTAAAAAATCCTAAAAGAATAAATAAGAAACTTTCATTCTATTGGTAGTAATCTACTTCCCATTCTTAAATAAGCAATAAAAAAATTAAAGAACAACTTATCCGAATTGCCAAAATGATCCGAATCACCGAATCGATCCGAAACTAAAGAAAAAATGTCCAAAATGATCCAAAACTGAAAAAAAACCACCCAAAAAAAACACGAAAAAAAGTTATGCTCATCTCATTCCCTAGTCATATCCAGGATCCATGATCTCCTCCACCCCATTAACTCTAGAATGTAAGCTTATCTGAGCAGGGCCCTCTACACATCTGTGTACATTTCCCCATTTATTTTGTAAATGTGTTGATTTAATTCTCTGTTCTTTATTGTAAAACGCTGCAGAAATTGTCATTGCTTTAAGAATGTACAGGCGATAGGCTATTTACTGGTGCATCCAGAAAAAAATATTAACCACTGCTTGTGTAGGATCACCACTTCTGCGCATTCTTATTACACAATATATGGACAATGTATGTAGGCAGAAATTGGCAACAAAGATTCCATGAATGGTAAAGTTTATTGGATACATATTGAGTTGGATGTATCTTTTATTATCTTATTCATTCTAACAACAGTAGAAGATGGCATCATTGAGAGCCGTGTCATCACCCAACCCCTGAGGCGGTTCTATCTTGGTCTTGACTCCGCAGATTCCATTTGTGCAAGAGTCACTCCACCCTCCATATGATCCCCAAGGGAGTCCAACTCCTTCAATCTCCTGACCATTTGAGCAGCGAAACTTGAAGTTGTTGACTGCGGTATCATCGCCAGAACCTTGCGGTGGCTCCACTTTCATGGAGAAGGAAACCAAGTAACCACTAGAACAGAAGAACGGGAATGTCCAGCTGCCCCACCTGGAGTAGCGATAAAGAGAAAAATCAACACAGCGAAAAAGAAAAAAAGCCCCAGGAGGCAAAAACTAAGAGCGTGATGAGCATGTGATCATAGACCGAGAATAATCAGTGATAGAACATTGTAAAATAACTTACAGGCCTTGTGTGTTATTATGTCAGGCTGAACTCGATGGACACACGGCTTTTTTCGGCCTATCACACACCTACTGCTGTTGATCCAAAAGAAGGCAAAAAACCCAATCTGAAGCACTCGCTGAACATGCAACATACTGGGAAAATAATCCTTTGTGACTGCAGATGGGGTCAGATTTCTCCTTGGATCAAGCAGCTTTTAACCACATATTAAATCTTAACCTTAATATTATGTTTTTTCAGGAACTTACATGCCGAATAAAGGGCTTAAAACTTACAGGCCTTGTGAAGGGGTGATTATGGTTTGTGGAGCATTTGCATCACGTGGTTGGCAGTATAGACGTATCCCATTCACTGCCGTGTCGTCACCGCTCCACTGCTTCCCTTCAATCTAAATAAGACACAAACAGTAACAATCAGAAGAAATTATAAAATTCAGCAATTAACAAAATTCTGCCACATCACTTTGTCATTAGACCACTTTACATGGACCTTTAAGCCCATTAAATACCACCGTGTCATTAATCTCCATGCATCCATTATCCCTTTCTTATAGTCTTCACCTTACATCTCCATCACCTATGACTTCTGTGACCGTAGTCCCTTGGAACTGGAGGTACCTCTACTCAAGTTTGCTTTTTGGAGGTGAGGGACAGCGGGTTCTGTGGGTTTAAGGCTAGGGTCAGACGAGTGCATTTTGTACGGACTGTGCATCCATGCAGTACGAATGCACATTCTGACAGAAGACGCAGTAGTGGCCACACGGTCCGTTTCTGTGACTGACGTTATTTTTGACGGATGTAGATGGGAAATAAAATTAATATGAAAAAACGGTTTGACCGTCAAAAATGCTGGATGTATAAATGCAGTTCGTCTGACTACATTCCATCACTCACACACAAAGCTATGCGGACGTTGCGGACGTGGCGCACTCCGTACGTCCGGTCTAGCGATTTTCCGTTCTTGTCTAACCTGCGTCCGTTTGCCGCGTCTGTCATGCGTCCGCACTTCCCTGCGGACGTACTTCATGTGTGGGGCACCATTGGTCAGAATGCTATGCTGCCACGGATGTACAAATGTGCGGCAACACGGACATGATAACTGCGCTCGACTGACCCCTGCCTAAATGGGATATTGTCTCCCAGGCCTCTCCTGTGTCCAAGTCAGCCTGTGCCTATAAAAGGTACAGGGTGTATGTGCTAATGTTATTGTTAACATCGTTATTTTCCATTTCTATGTCACTGTTATTATTGTCTGGGCCGTCTTTAATATTGACTGGGCCCTGGTCAAATATTTTCTTGGGCACCCCCACCTTGGAATTCTGCTCTCTACCCCAACATCCTAAAAAAAAAACACACACATAGACTTGTCTCCTAAAATCAACTAAATCAAATTACTATTTTTATGTTTTTATTACAATTAAACAAAAGGTGAAATCACTCATCCAAGCACTTATTATCGCCTGCTAGACATGTGCATTTTGTTTTGTCCAAATTAAAATTCAACTGAAAATGCACCATTTTTCGTTTTCGGAAGTATTTCCGAAAACGATACTCTGTCTAATTTCGAAAGAATGAATCGATAATCATCCAAAACGATTCGAAATTATCTGAAATGAGCCGGCACAAAAAAATCTATGCAATTCAAGACAAAGCAAAGGGTTACTGGGCATTGGGCATCTCACAGGCTACAGCGTATGTCCCAAGCAAAGGGTTACTGGGCATTGGTCATCTCACAGAGCACAGCCTATGTCCTAGCAAAGGTTACTGGGCATTGGGCATCTCACAGGCTACAGCGTATGTCCCAAGCAAAGGGTTACTGGGCATTGGTCATCTCACAGAGCACAGCCTATGTCCTAGCAAAGGGTTACTGGGCATTGGTCATCTCACAGAGCACAGCCTATGTCCTAGCAAAGGATTAATGGGGGCATCTCTCAGGGTCCCCTGTATTTTTTTTATTTACTCTTTTTGTTACATTTTGTTTTCCATTTTATATCATTTTATAATGACTAAAAATGAATCGATCTGAAAGAACTAATCGATACCAATCCTAAATGATCCAAAACAAATGGAGAATCGATTTGAAATGATCCGAAATGGAAATTCACAGAACGAAAAGATCCGAAACGATCCGAAACTAAAAATGCTGCCGTGCACATGTCTATCTCCCGCCTTGACTACTGTAACCTCCTTTTCTATGGCCTTAAGCGATCCCAGATTCTACTTCTGCAGTCTGTTACGAACTTCTGTTCCAGGCTCATCCACCTCACCTCCCGCACCTCTCACATCTCACCTCCCGCACCTCTCACACCTCGCCCCTTTGTCAATCTCTACACTAGCTCTTTGTTTCCTTTAGAATACAATTCATTATATTAGTGCTCACATACAAAGCTCTCCATAACTGTGCCCCTATGTACAACTCCTCCCTTATTAGCAGGTACATCACATCCTGATCACTTCGCTCTGCCAATGATCTGATGCTATAAGCTTCACGTAGCCGCACCCCCAACTCCCGCCTTCAAGACTTTTCCCGAGCTGCCCCGTTCTTTAGAACCCCCTCCCCCACAACATCAGACTCTCCAGTTTTTCAAGAAGTCTCTGAAAACACATTACTTTAGAGAAGCCTATCGTTTCACTCCCTAATCCACCACTGTTCATTTCCTGCTGTATCTTCTCACACAGCCCCCATGCACTCCGCTATTTCACATTCTCTATTAACCCTCACCTAGTTTGCCACCCCTATCCTTTTAGATTGTAAGCTCTTGAGCAGGGTCATCTCGCCTACTGTACTGTGTGTTGAACCTGTATGTGTATTTGTTATTCTGCCTCCCATCGTAAAGAACTGCAGAACTTGTTAGCGCTTCATAAAAATGTTTAACTGTAACTGTATACCAAACATGACCATGAAATTGAAACGAAAAGAGAAAGAAAACACAACCCCTCACCCCAGGGGCGTACCTTGAGCATTTGCCACCCGGGGCGGATCCTATTTTCGGCACCCCCCAAATGTAAAATGTAACAAAAACCACATACTCTTTTTTTGCTCTCTATTGGTGTTTTCTTCTGTGAAATATGTTTTGGTCACAGGGTTGGTCAGTGGGATATCTCTCCTGTGTTTCTCTTTAATTCTACTTGTTAGTGCTTTATAAATACTTGTAACTGTAACATATGCACACATACATGCATACACATATACTGTACATCTACATACATATATACTCTTTAGACATATACAAATATACACACACATATTGTCATGCTGCTGGGTGTCAGGCAAGACACTGCATCATATATACAGGTGAAACTCGAAAAATATGAATATTGTGCAAAAGTTCATTTATTTCAGTAATGCAACTTAAAAGGTGAAACTAATATATGAGATAGTTCAAGCCGTGATTTGTCATAATTGTGATGATTATTTTTACAGCTCATGAAAACCCCAAATCCACAATCTCAGAAAATGAGAATATTGTGAAAAGGTGCAATATATTCTAGGCTCAAAGTGTCCCACTCTAATCAGCTAATTAAGCCATAACACCTGCAAAGGGTTCCTGAGCCTTTAAATGGTCTCTCAGGCCGGTTCAGAAGGAATCACAATCATGGGAAAGACTGCTGACCTGACAGTTGTGCAGAAAACCATCATTGACCCCTCCATAAGGAGGGAAAGCCTCAAAAGGTAATTGCAAAAGAAGTTGGATGTTCCCAAAGTTCTGTATCAAAGCACATTAATAGAAAGTTATGTGTAAAGGAAAAGTGTGGAAGAAAAAGGTGCACAAGCAGGACACTGCATCACACACATATATTAGTGATGCTAAGGTTCACTTTTTGGACTTAGAAATTTTAAGGGAAGAGGGCGTGGCCGGACGTTGCAGCGCGCGGTCGCATGTGAGGTGAGCTCCTGTGACCGGCGCTAAACTTTTAACTCCTGCGGCTATTTTACAGCAACCCCGGGGCTGAAACTTCACCCACAGCTGGGTGACATCTCCTAGCCTCCAGATGGTGCCCCCTAAGACGCAACGAGCGTTGGAACCGGCAAAATCGGCAAAAAAAGACCGGGTTCGTGAGGCCCAAGATGGCGGATCTCCTTCCTCTGTTTCCTCTTTCACCATGGAAGCGGCCGTAGCAGGCCCACCCTGCATGTCTGACATCTTACCACCTTCAGAAAGCAGACTCCATGCCATGCTGCAAGAACTTAGAGCTACTATTCAAACGGATCTTAAAGAGGCGCTGCAGGAGCTGAGGCGCGATGTACAAGATCTGGGTGAGAGGACAGACTCTTTGGAGGCTAAGACAGACGACCTATGTTTGGCCCATAATGATCTAGTGGACCGCCATATTGCTTTGCAGACTGCACATGACGTCATGGCAACGAAATTGGCCGATTTGGAGGATCGTTCACGGCGTAACAATGTAAGGATCCGGGGTATTCCAGAAGCAGTAAACCCTGCTGACCTTCAGCCCTATATATTGGAACTTTTTCAGATCCTAGTCCCAACGTACTCGTCACAGGATTTCCTGATGGATCGGGCACATAGATTACCACGCGCCAAGAACCTGCCGCCCTCAGCTTCTAGAGATGTTCTAGTCCGGGTGCATTTTTTCCATGTTAAGGAAGCATTAATGAGAGCATCACGGAAATCTATGCCTCTGCCATCCCCGTATGCTGAAATTTCTTTTTACGCTGACCTGTCAACTGCTACCATGTCTAAAAGAAGGGAATTTTCATCTTTCACGAAAATTCTACGTGACCACAACATGGCGTATCGCTGGGGATTTCCCACAAAGATCTTGTTAGAAACATAGAAACATAGAAAATGTCGGCAGATAAGAATCTTTCGGCCCATCTAGTCTGCCCAATTACATGGATACTTTACTTGGATTTATCTTTTGTTTAGGATAGCCTTATGCCTATCCCATGCCTGCTTAAATTCAATCACTGTTTTGGCCTCTACCACTTCAACTGGAAGACTGTTCCATGTATCCACCACCCTCTCAGTAAAATAATGCTTCCTGATGTTACTTTTAAACCTTTGCCCCTCTAATCTAAGACTATGTCTCTTGTTTTGCTACTTTGTTTCCTTTTAAATATACTCCCTTCCTCTACCTTGTGGATTCCCTTTACGTATTTAAATGTTTCTATCATATCTCCTCTGTCTCGTCTTTTTTCCAAGCTGTACATGTTAAGATCATTAAGCCTTTCCTGGTAACTTTTTTCCTTCAAGCCGTACACCATTTTAGTAGCCCTTCTCTGAACTCTCTCTAAGATGTCTATATCCTTCTGGAGATACGGTCTCCAGTACTGCACACAGTACTCCAAGTGAGGTCTCACCAGTGCTCTGTACAGTGGCATGAGCACTTCCCTTTTCCTACTGCTAATACCTCTCCCTACACCTCTCCCTGTTATGGCGGGAGGGAGTCTTGCACGTTATCCCTGACCCCCTCACTGCCATGCGTCTGTTGACGAATTGGAAAGTTGTGTCTGAGTTTACTCCCCCACGGGAGGAATCCTCTTCACCGCTGAAGATTTCTCCGGAGTGGCATCGGGTTCGACCGAAATGAGGCTCTGGCCTTGTGCGATCCAACACTGGGGCGTGCTTCTACCATTTTGCCATGCTGCTTCCCGTCTCCTTGGGTGTCAGAACTCTTCCACGGATGCTGGACTGACCTTTTTTTTTTTTGATCTACCTCAATTGGGCACTCATGGGGGCCTGTTCTGGTCTCTTAATCGGCATGCCCTGAGGCCTTCCAATGGCCTGTGAATTGGCGCGGTCCTTCTCAGGTAGAGTTGGGACTGTTGTTTCCCCTACTGGAGTTTTCTTGACAGTTTTGTTTTCTACTTATACCAATCTGCTGTGTTGATTGACTCCACTCAGCTGCGCTCATGGAGTGCAGTTTTTTTTCTCTGAAGTTTGGTCGGTTTTTTTTTTTTTTCTTTCTTTTTCTTTTTTCTTTTTCCTTTTTCTTTTTGTTTCGACCTATGTATGTAATGTATGTATTGTTTGTGTGTTTGGCATGCACTATGTTACACGGTTACAGGTGCTATTATGAGCAGGGGAATCCCTCCATTCTCCCGAGGAGGTTGTCTTCACTGTCCGCTGTGAGATCTAGAGGGCTGGACGTAACCACAAATGAGTAAACCCCAATTCCAGATTTATTCCTTAAATGTCAGGGGTTTGAACACTCCGTACAAACGCCATGCTTTATTTCGTGACCTGCATAAATCTCAACCGGCTATTGTTTGTTTGCAAGAGACTCATTTTTGTAAGAGGCGTCCTCCATTTTTGAAATCGCGTATGTACACTGAGGCCTACCATTCCACTGCTCCGACAAAGTCCAAAGGTGTCTCGATTATGTTTCATAGAGACTGGACCTTTGTGTGTTCGGCTAAGTATGTTGATCCGTTGGGCCGCCTTGTGATTCTTGTGGGTACGCTGAACGAGTTACCAGTCACTATTGCTAATTTATACCTCCCTAATGATAACCCGGTTTCTTATCTGCGAAAAGCTTTTTGTAGAGTGAAAAAAATGTCTAGTGGTACGATGTTTTTGTGTGGGGATTTTAATTGCACTCCTGACCCCGAAGTTGATTCTCAGACGAGCCCACCCCGCCCCCATTCCCGCTCGCCCCCGCCCTTTAGTAAACAACTACGGGAATTCATGCACTCATTTGACCTATATGATACCTGGAGGATATGCCACCCCAACACACGTGACTACACCTATTTCTCTCATGTCCACTCTTCATATAGTAGAATTGACTTGTGTTTGATACATAGCTCAGCCTTGTCTCGACTCTTGGAGGCGACCATTGGCATCATTACGTGGTCTGACCATGCTCCGCTTACGCTCACTTTTGAGGCTGCTTTTCCACCGAGGGGGATGGGAATTGGAGACTTAATGACTCACTCATTGTAGACAGAGAGGACGTGCAAACAACGTTACAACTCCTCCAGGAGTATTTCATGACGAATGTAACTGGGGACGTTGCAACAGCGTCGGTTTGGCTGGCCCACAAAGCAGTGATGCGAGGACATTTTATACAGAAAGGAGCGCAGCGTAAAAGACGCCTAAATGCTCAGATGACTGCTCTTACACGACGCATCACTGACCTAGAAACCCAGAATAAAGCCTCGCCCACCCCTCATATTACCGCTCAATTGACTGCGCAGCGCCGCAAGTTGGAGCACCTGATGCTCCAGGTCACGGCACGCTCAATTAGACGGCTTAACTATGCTCATTATACCCAAGGGAATAAATCGGGGAAATTGCTGGCATCTAAATTGAAAGGGAAAAGAATGCAAACCAACATACAGTACCTATTGGATGCTAATAATGTCAAAATTTATAATCCGGCGCTCATTACTGATGAATTTGCACGTTATTATGCCTCCCTGTACAATCTAGGATTGAATCACACCATACCGTCCCCTACCCAGGCTGACATAGATCTCTTTCTCCAAGCGGCGCACCTTCCCTCCCTCTCTCAGGCTACAGATTTGCTTGCTGCGTTTACAGAGGAGGAGGTGCTTAAGGCTATTAAGGCACTTCCAAAAAATAAAGCTCCTGGCCCCGACGGTTTTACGAATCTGTATTATCAGGTATTTGCATCCTCACTAGTTCCGACTCTTACCCTGTTTTTTAATGACATTAAGAACACTGGCATCATCCCTCCGGAGATGTTGCAAGCAATGGTAGTAACCCTGCCCAAGCCTGGTAAAGCCCCGACACACTGTGCCAACTTCCGCCCTATATCCCTGTTGAACGTAGATGCCAAATTGTATGCTAAACTACTAGCTACTAGGCTGAGCCCCCTACTTCCATCATTGATCGCGACTGAACAGACCGGCTTTGTCCCAGGCCGCCAGACGTGTGACAATACCCGACGATTTTATGATATAATTGATTTGGCCCATAAGACTAATACCTCCGGACTCCTGCTGGCATTGGACGCCGAAAAGGCGTTCGATCGCCTACACTGGGGTATATGCGGCTGGTGCTACTAAAGTTTGGTTACCAGCACAATTTGTACACAGTATTATGGCCCTCTACTCCGCTCCATCGGCGAAAGTTTTGGCATCGGGATTTCTATCCTCCTCTTCCACATAACCAATGGCACCCGACAGGGCTGTCCGTTATCCCCGCTAATATTTATTCTGGCCCTAGAACCCTTAGCGCTGCAGATTAAAAGCTCCCAGACAATCAAAGGTATGCCGACCCCGCATGGGAGCACAAATTGGCACTTTTCGCAGATGACATACTGCTCTTTTTGACCACCCCGGAGATATCGCTCCCTCCCCTGTTTTGCCTCCTTGACAGATTCGGCGCGTTATCTTACTATAAAAATAATGTGAGTAAAACACAAGCTCTCTCCATAAATGTTGCTGCTTCATCCCTTAGCTCCTTGCGTAGCACGTACCCTTTTGATTGGCGCTCTACCTCTTTAAAATACCTTGGAATCTCCCTTACTAAATCGCGAGGCACCATCCTAAAGGAAAACTTCATGCCACTTTTGAACTCCATCGAGAAGCAGCTCTCTACATGGAGCACAAACGAATCCTCCTGGCTGGGACGTATGGCGGCCATAAAGATGAGTATCTTACCCCAAATTTTATATTATTTCAGAAACATTCCAGTTTTCATACCGGCGCATTTATTGCTCCGGCTGCAAAAACTGCTGCATGCGCATATTTGGAAAGGGAAGCCCCCCTCGAGTATCGGCCTCTACAGTCATTGCGCCGCAACGTACCGGAGGGTTGGGTTTTGTGGATTTACAATCGTATTATAACGCTGCCTTACTAGCCCACTGTTGTCGTCGATGCATCTCAAAGAAAACACCTCTATGGTTACAGTTGGAGAACGCCATGATTTTCCCATACAAACTTCATGACCTGTTTGGCTTCCACTCCTTCCTAGAAATAGCACCATGGGTTTACTACCCGCCTCGATGCTTTCTCTCACGTCCTGGCCATCAGTGGGTCGCCCGTTGGTACGGCCTTATGACTTATTATATCTCGCCCCGCTCAGAGTGCTGTGCCGCTATATTCCAGACTTAAACTTAGATTCTTGGTTTTTGCGCGGCTTGACGCAGTGTGGCAGCTCTTTACACCCCACTCCCTGAAACCCTTTCCAGACTTGGTGCAGGAGTTTGCCATCCCATTGAGTGACTGTTTTTCTACCTACGTGTGAAGCACCTCTACACAAGAAGGGCCTGACCTCTTTTACACCTACGAACCTTTCAGCTTTTCACAAACTGTGTATGGGAAGAAATGTCAAATGAAACCGCTATCTCTCTGTTACAATAGTCTCTTAACCCCGAACCCACCTAAAAAATTACCCTATATGGTCAAATGGAAAAAAGATTTAGCTTTCACGCTCTCCGTAGATGACTGGTCATACGCCATGGACACAATATACAAATATTCCTAGAAGCACCAATCTCCGTGAGGCCCATATTAAATTACTTGTAGATGGTATTTAACACCACCCGTTTGGCCCATATCTCGGGGACTACCGGCTTTTGTTGGAGATGCCTTACGGCCTCGGTTCCTTACTACATACCTTTGGTTATGCCCCGCATTGGGGGGTTATTGGGTTAAAATCAGTAGACTAATTTCTCACTGCACTTTACTTAGACTCCCACTATGCCCAAAAATGTATCTCCTACATATTATACCCATTACTATTCAGATCCGTCATAGGAGGTTTATCTCTATGGTACTGGGGACAGCAAAAACGGTCATTGCAAGACATTGGCGTTCCTCATTCTGCCCATCTATGAAAGAAGTTATGTTGGCCCTTGAAAGTGTTTGTAAATATGAAGAAATGTTCCACAACGCGAATAACTCAATGTGCCAGTTTGATGATACATGGGAGGGGTGGAGGGTGTTCGTCGAGTCAGGAACCTTGATATAGGATATTTCACTGTGTACGACTGTAGTGCTGCCGTGTTTAGTGTTTTATGTTAGTTTAGGATTATATCTGTTTGTGGAAAATGGAGACCGCACTAATGACCTTATATCAGATAACACTGATGCTTCATTTGCATTGCCTATTGTCAATGATAGGAATCTCTGTTTTTTTATCTCCGAAGTTTCATCATTTCTGCAATGCTGTATCATTATATGTGTGAACTCCAATAAAAACTTTTTACATTAAAAAAAAAAGAAATTTTAAGGGAAGGCAATACTCTTTTTACCAAAACCTATTTTAAACAGGTTGATATTAATAGTTTCATTCATATAGAAAGCTGCCATCATGCCCCATGGCTGACTAATATCCCGAAAGGCCAAATTTTGAGAATTAGGCGTAATTGTTCCAAATTAAGTGATTTTGAGGAACAGGCGGAACTTCTGAAACAGTTTGTACAAAAAGGTTACGATGAAACTGCGATAAATAAAGATCGTGAGAAAGATGGATAGGTCCCAATTACTTAGCTACAAAAAGAGAAATAACGATGGGGATAAACTCGATCCACAGGTGCCTTTTATCACGAATTACTCCACAAACCATAACAGCATATTAAAAATTCTTAAGAAAAAATTGGGGTTTGTTACACCAGAATAAAGACATTATCAAGTACATAGGTGATACACCTAAAGTTATCTACAGAGGGACTAAAAACCTAAAGATGTTGTTGACCAAAAGTGTTTTGGATAAAGAAAAGCCCAGGAACCTTCCTTTCTAAGTTTAAAAAGATAGGTTTTCATAAATGTGGACTATGCATCTGCTGTAGGACCGCAAAAATAGCACTAGATGTTTAATGGATTTTAAATCACATTCCAATAACCAGGTGTTCTCTATTCAAACATTTTTGACCTGTAATTTTACTAATATGATTTATTCTATTGTGGTGTCCGTGCGGGTTACAATATATTGGACGAACTACTAGGATGCTGAAAACTAGAGTAGCTGAACATATATATAACATCAAAAGGAAGTATGATAAACATAGCGTATCAGCCCATTTTTCTAAACATCATAATGGTAACCCTAAAACTTCTTGGCTTCGCTGGTATGTCAACATATTAAAAAACATTGGAGAGGGGGTGATATTGAAAAGAATTTTAAACCGTTTAGAAGCCAAATGGATATTTGATATAGGATGTCTAACACCTGAGGGCTTGAATATAGATATGGAAATTAATGCCTCTATTATAATTCAGTTACCATTATGCTTTTTATATGACTCACATTTTATATTTCATATTTTATTATCCACTCTACATGACACCACTATATGTTATGTGGAATAGTATATGCACTATTCCCCAACTCGATCAGTGACGTGACATATGTATGCTATATGCTTATTGCGCGCTATATGTTGATCGACTGGCGAATTGTGACATTGCGGCATATATGCTGTAATTTTGTGTTTGTTTTTTTTATCTTTTTTTTTTTGTGTTTAAAATTTTATTATATATATGCAAATCAGTCAGCAGTATAAAGATGTCAACGGCCACGCAGGGCCGAACAAAATATCTCAAAATGGGAAGAGGGGGGGGAAAGGGTGAGCGAGACAGGGCATCTAAGGGGGGAGATTAAAAAAAAAAACAATGGAGTCCGACATTGGGGCACCAGGAAAAGCAAAAGAAGAGAAAAAAGGATAAAAAATAAACAAATAAATAATAATAATAATAATAATAATAATAATAATAAAAAAGAAAAAAAAAAAAAAAAATGAAAACAAACAAAAGTTAAAGGACAACCCATTTAGGCTAGGGTCAGACTAACGCATTTCTGACGTCCAGCGTAAAAACGTACGGTGGTGCGTGCGAACGCATTTTTTCACGGAATACGCGAAAGCGGTCAGACAATGCGCAATTCTGGACGTATTTCATGACGGAGCTGTAAAAAAATAGAAAAATCCGATGAATCTAATTAATTGATGAATGAAAAACATAAGGGGTAGGGTTATAAAAAGCCATTTTGGGCATGGTGGCGTTTTTCAAACATGCATCCAGTACACGTCTTTGTGTTTGCTGCAGTGGGGTACCTGTACCTTAAGAGGAAGAGAAAGCGGCGAACCTGGGTTCATCAAATTAACGCTGCCAGACACACGCATGGACACTTTGTGACGCTGTACAGGCCACTGCGAGAGAGGGACCCCGTGAAGTTTTTCAACTACATGCGGATGTGCATCCCCTCCTTTGATGAACTGTTGTCGCGGGTACGCGAGCCGCTGACGAAGAGGACACCAACTTGAGGGCCGCCATACCACCGGAGGAGATGCTGGTCATCACTTTGCGGTACGTACTGTCAAACACCTGCATACATGACATCGCTGCCAGTCACCTGACATGAGTGCATCATGTCTGTAGTCACATGCCCACTGTCACATGCATACACACACACACACACAGGCATCACATCACACGTACATAATCATAAATGACTCCGACAACAATGTAGACCAAAATAATTATATAATATGACACATGAAATAAAATAACAGTAATATATTCTCGACATATATTATAACTTGTTAACTGAAGGTCATGATATATTAAACATGAAACCAAATAACACATGACAAACAAAACTAAAACATATTCATGACATGTATCACAGATCATGATACCGCCGAGCATCTGGGTCATGAGGGCCGGTGGTGTGGCTAGAGCAGGACTCCGACTCTGTGTGTGGCCTGGCTCCAGGGGCCATGGCTGGGTGGGTGGACAGCACCTCACTGGGGAGGGATGAGCCACTGGCATTGGTGGATTGTGGCACAGCATTGTAACCGGCTGCGTGATGGGGACGGGAAAGGATGTCGTCCAATATAGCCAGAGATCTACGCCGGTACTCCACCTTCTCAGCCTCGCTCATCTTGTTGAGGAGGATCATACAGGAATTGAAGAATGACATGTCCATGGAGTCCGCAAGCATGCAGCGTTGGTGTGGATGGTTGGTTTGAGCCTCCATGAAGGTAACCATGGCCTGCTCCAGGTCTGTAGCTGGTGCCCTTCTCTTCTGTGCAGGTCTGGTGCTGACCGTTGTTGCGGTACCTGCCACCTGTCCTGTCTCCACATCCTCCTCCAGTTGGGACTCTGCACCACCCCGGTTCACCTCCTCCTGGCAGCTGGCAGAACCTCCTGGCACCATGTGTTGGACCTGTGAGCCGGAGGTCGATGGCTGGTCGATGCTGCTGACGCTACTGCGCGGCTCCTGGGTCCTTCGGAGGAATGACAGTTGCTCCGTGTAGATATATCCACGGACCTTCTTGGAGCCAGCTCCAGAGCGCGCAGCCATGGCTTGCTTCTTCTGCACCCGCGTATAATTGTCGCGTACTGTGCGCCATTTGTTCATCGCCTCTTGTGCTGCAAAACATGATGAGTGTGACATTAGCTTGTGTTCATGGTATGTGATCATATTCAAACAGTTTTGTTTTGTCTTCTAGGTATCTCGCTAGTGGATGCAGTTTGAAGGATCTGCATTATAACTTCCGCGTTGGCAGATCAACAGCTGGTGAGATCGTCCGCAAGGTGTGCCAAACCATATGGGAAACCATGAAGGACCAATGTTTGCCAAAACCGACACACAAGGCATGTCTAGAAATTGCAGCAGGATTCTGGGAGAGAGCCAACTTTCCAAACTGCCTGGGAGCCGTGGATGGCAAACATGTCCGCATAGTGAAGCCACCGCACAGTGGCTCACTGTATCAGAATTATAAACATTACTTTTCCATTGGCCTACTGGCGGTGGCAGATGCCAACTATAGTTTTGTCTATGTGGATGTCGGTTCATACGGCAAGGACTCTGACTCCACACTGTTCAGGAACTCCACACTGTGGAATGAAATTGAGAGTGGGTCCCTGAACATCCCCAGACCCGCACCATTGCCTGGCAGTGACGTGGCAGTCCCCTATGCCTTCGTGGGTGATGAAGCATTCGGCCTATCCACACACCTCCTAAGGCCCTACTCAGGGACACACCTGAATGTGAAGAAGCGGGTTTTTAATTATAGGCTGTCGCGGGCAAGACGGTATGTGGAGTGTAGCTTTGGCATACTGACCAACAAGTGGAGGATTTTACATAGACCGCTGGATGTACATGTTGAATTCTGTGTGGATATAGTGAAATGCTGTTGCATCCTACATAATTATGTGCGTGCCAGGGATGGTTTTAATTTTGATGATACCCTCACAGTTGTCGGTCTTGAAGATGATGTGAACGATAACATCATAGCTGTGAATAGATACAGCAACAGGTTTCGCGATGCTCTGTCTAATTATTTTACGAGTGATGCAGGTCAGGTGCCCTGGCAGCTGGGGAGCATTTGAGATTTCACCCCAATGATTACATATTTGTTTTTATTATTATTATTGAGATTTACATGTATGGCATTATGATTAAAATAATCAAATACTCACTCTGGATATGCTGCTCTTTCACGGACCACGTATCATAATCAGGGTACACGACACGGGACACCACGACCCATGCGTTGGCCTTCTTCCCCTTGTCTTTGTACCTGTCGCAGGCCGTGTCCCATATCTCAGGATGCTCCCCCACAGCGCTGATCAGCCTCTCCACATCGATCTCTGGTCCAGCAGACATTTTCGACAGTCGCAGGTACACTCCAACAAAACCTGGAAACTTTGGCTGTTTGGACGTTTTGTAGGCCACACAATAGCAGCGTCTGACGTCTCCTAATCACGCACACATGCTGCTATGCGGCCGCAGCGCACTCTGTACGTCTGTACTAGCGGTACACGTTGTACGAAAAATGCGTTCAGTTGGCCGGTTGCGTGACGTGGACGCACTTTTGTACGCCCGTACTGCGTATATTGGCCGTCATTGGCCGTCATGTGCTGCAACTACGGCCGTGATTTAGTGCGCCTGCACGCGCGTTCGCACTGCCCCAGTCTGACCCTAGCCTTAACGAGTGGCTTTCCCGGCTCGCCCCGTCATCTCATAAGAGGCCGGGGGCCATGAAAGAGGCCACAGGGTCGGGAGACCTGGGGCCGAGCGGGCGGCCAGAGCCTAGGTTGCCACCCTAACGGCTCGCCCAGGATACTACCCAATGTCCCAAAAAAACAACAAAAAAAAACACAGGTGAGAGAAAACAGTTCTGATGCTCCGTCAGACAAACCGTAGGTCCCAATTCTTAGCAATTAAGTCTGCATGTTCACTCGGATGAACATAGACAAAAAAAATATATATTTAAGCAGGGTATTATTTAAGCAGGGTATATCTTCAGGTGGGGGGGGGTAAACACTCAGCTACCGATGAAAAGGGGGTTTCCAATAAGGGGTGCGACACATCTGGAGAGGGGATTTGAAAAAAGGCTTCGTGAGGAAGGTGTCATCAGCCAGGGATCCAAAGATGGTGCCATCCATCTCAGCCATTGTCCAGGGAAAAAGTAGGACAACCGGGATCCTGCGGTGAGCTGGACGGCTCCTGAGGAGGAGCCGCGAGTCCCAGCGCCTTGACAATGGCCCGCGCCTCATCCTTTGTCATCGCCGTGTAGGTCTTACTCTCATGAGACACGATCAAGGAACCCGTGGCCCCCCAGCGGTATCGGACCCCGCGATCCCGGAGTATGGCGGTGACATCCTGGAAACTTCTTCGGGCCGCCAGGGCCAGAAATGGTAAATCCCGATAGAGGGTAATATGGGCAGAGGCGTATATTTTTTTTTTTTTTTATATATTTTTCTTTTTCCTTCTTTTTTGATATATCGCCCGGAAGAGTGAAGTTCATGTGGGAGCATGCATGTCGATATGGTCCCCGTGCGTCTGTCGGACGGTAGGGACCTGCTGACTTGGCACTCAAAACGGCCGCAAGCAAGATTGCTAAACGTCCGTCGAAATTAATAGGCTGCGATATTGTGAGGGTAAGATGTACTTTCAACAACACTTTCCCTCTTCAAAAATGGCGCTCGACGGTTCAGACTGGAGGAAGTTGGAACATGGTGATGTAATCACCATGCGCCTGTCTACATGCCGGATGTCTGCCGCTGCTATGCCCACGAACACCTGGGAAAGATATCACCTCATGGACGGTGGGAGCCCGCTGGTTCGGGACCCCAAAACGTCCAGAAATAAGCTTGCTTTAAATGCCCATCAGTTGCGAGGGCAAGCTATATTGTGGACACCATTTTCCCTCTTCCAAAATGGCGATCGATGGCTCAGAGGGGCGGGGTCGAGGTAGATGGACGTAATCATTATGCACCCGTTTGTATATTGAATGTTTGCTGGTGCTGCGCCTCTAAATGATTGAAAGTAGGGTGTGTTAGTACCAATTAAGTTAATGAGGTTGTGGCTTGACACCGCCTATTTCCCTTATCTTTTTTGTATAAATAAACGTTGTACACTGCATTGTTTTATGTATATTTTTCTGCACTTTGATAAAGACCAATTAGGTCGAAACGCGTTAGTGCTGCAATAAATTTTACTTTATTTTATCCTGCTGACTTTTCGTCTGTGACATATCCCGGGGATCCAATATTTCATCAATGGACCAGGTTATCACCACGGATGGTTGCTGGTAGGACGGGCTGGTGAGATCATATCCACAGATATATGCCTATATAGTCCAGAGCCGACTTTATGGGGCTCAGAAAAAAGTGAGTTGAATACTTTCTCTCTGGAAACCAGGTGTCATAAGGATGTACTGCGCAATGTATGTCTCCTATTATGTTTTCTAGATTTTCTTGAAGTATTACTCACTGGACACTTGGCGTAAGTGCGAGGACTCTACCCATTATTTTATTTGTAATCTGTCAGATGAGGCTCAAGCGTGGGAAAGACACCGGACGCTTGGGTACCACGTGCTTGAGGTGACATATGACCACCTGCCACGCTTCCCGTTGGCGCAAAACTTTGCATAGGTCCTCCTCACCTGTCTCTACCCCCACTATATGTCCTGCCATGTCATTGACTCCAACCTCCACTGACAGGGATTATGCTACAGTAATGGATGTACCAGGTCCTTCCTCAAAATGTGACAGCATCCCATCAGCTGAAGATTTACGCAGTCAGATTACGTTGCCCCAGCTGCTGCAGCGTAAGAAAAAAATATAGTCCCAACCATCCCCAAGCACAGCGTCTAAATGCCAGTTTAGCAAAATTACTCGCATTGCAGCTGCTGCCTTTCGAGCTGGTGGACTCTGCTCCCTTCTGTGAATTTGCTGAATGTGCTGTACCACAGTGGCAGGTTCCAAAACACCATTTCTTTTCACGGAAGGCCATTCCAGCACTATACCAGCACGTGGAAGACAATGTTATGGAGTGTAAGGGATTTTATATCAAAAAAATTATAAGTAATTGAGATCTTCAATTCATTGCTTGACTCTTTCCCAATTGTCCTCAGGCCATCTGCCCCAACCCCCCCTTGTGCCTGTTAAATCCTGTTCTGCTGTATGGGAGACCCCACCCGGCAATACCCTGAGGCAAATTCCTTATAACCTGTTTCTCTGTGACATTGTGTACACGTGGCAGTCTCTGCTTGGTTATCACATCAGCTCCTCCATTTTGTATGTAAAGGCATATATACTCCTGACTGTTGATGAATACAATCTCAGTTTGAAGGACATAGCAAGTTGTCTGTGTCTCATTTTGCACAAACGCGCCCTCATCAATGCCTGGGTACAGAAAATCCTGACCGGTAACATAGATGGGGGACACGTGGAGAATGGAGATGGGAAAGAAGAGCCGTTCAGACCTAACAGAATGGCGTCAGTCTAAGTGAAATTACATGCTCAGGTAAGTATTTTGTGTTCTATTACCTGTGTATTGTGATCCTGAACTCTATGCCTCCAAAAAAAACCTCTCTCTGTTGCCTCTAATTTCTCTGTCATCTAGTCTCTATCATGGAAAGTGCCTTCTATGTGGTATATTTGATCATGTGGTGCATTGGATCAGGGCTTAAATTTATTTAGAATTTAGGAGACAGTTTTTTTATGGTAATAAGTGAGTGATAGTCTCCAGTCTCTGCCTCCCTCACTGATATTACAGTTTGAAATGTGTGAATATCTTAGAATCCTCAGAAAAGTTATTAGTAGGGTGACTATTCATACCCAAAGCTTAAGTAAGTCTGTATTTTGTGTTCTATGTATACAGCGCTCTGTATAAGATATTCTCTGTACAAGGAGCTCAGCACATTTCCATCAATATGACCTGCTTTTTTTATTGCTCTCTCAAGTCTGCATGCTGTGCTCTCTGCACACTCTATGCTGAGTCCACACACAGCCTGTGTTCTGTATAACAGTCTCCACTCGCTGTAATCAGGGCCGGATTAACATAGGGGCAGATGGAGCAGCAGCTCCAGGCCCATGCCCCAGAATAGGCCCAGAGAAAAAATAACAATGTCTGCATTGATGGATATTTGGACCTCATTATCTCCACCACCATAGCAGCTACAGGGTCATGACAGGTGTCACTGGAAAGGCCAGAGCATGGCCTTTCCAGTGATATCAAACATGACCAGGTTTTATGTAATAATAATAAATATTTCTTTATTTTTCCTTTCTAACACAGCAATACTTTCCACTTTTCGGTTATAAAGTGAACAATGATGCTGAACTAACTCACCATCTCAAGTGTGGAGGTGATGGCACGATCTGTTATTACAAATTGTTACATCAAAAACCCAAACCGCTGCACTGCAGCAAAGTGCACTGGGAAGGACTTTGGAACCCTGTGTCACTAATCTTTACACCTCACAAGGTCAAGGGAGGTCTCATTGGACAGGTCAGCGTCTGGCCTTTGCATTAATACCAAACATGACCATGTAAAATCTAAAAGAAAGGAAAACCAAAACAACATTTTTTATCTACTTCTTTTTAGTTCCAATGCAATGGCATTGTCCATTTGTCACATATAAAAATGAGAAATACTACTGCCGTTACTCACCTTCTCATTTCCCAAACTGGGAGCAAGATCTGTGTTTTATACATAGCCATATTATTCATAAAACATCATCCTCCAAAACACAAGGGAAATATTTCATTTTTTTGGTTAAAATTTTATATTTTCTCAGAAAAATGCAGTAACAGGATCCCATTTCAATTTTTTTAACAAGAATGCCCCTATAGAGTATATAACCACAAAGGTTTGGATGATAAAATGTGAAAAATTATTTTACACGCTGTAAATGATTGAAATCTGAATGGAAATGTCCTCACACAGTATCTGCCTGGTTAGATATACCCATATCTGCACTATTAAATAACCTAATATATGCTTTCATTTCACTAAATTAAAAAAAAAAGCCACCACAATATTCAGCTCCAGGCCCATTAACCCTTTCGCTGCTGAGGCTTTTCCCGCCCCTATGCTGAGGTCATTTTTACCTGTTTTGCGCATCATGTTTAAACGTGTTTTGAAGGCTTATTTTAGTATATGACCCAGACATATTATATATCGTTCTTTCCGTCAGACTCGGTAGATTCATAATATGTCATTATTATATGTATACGTTATGTCATGTCTGTATATTATAACAAAAAATGCAATAAAATATGTATTTTCAATAATTTACAATGTGTAAAGTGTTTTTTCCACATTTTAACATGCGAGCAATTGCGGTTATATTTTGTATGGGGTGCGCTTGTTAAAAAAATTAGGGATGGGGTCTCGTTACATTTTTTTTTGGGGAAAATGACACTATTTTTAACAAACGCACCGCATACAAAAATCGTTAGTGCAGCATCATTGTTCACATTATAATTGAAATGGGAACAATATTGCTGCATTAACAAACCCAAAAAAAAAAAAAAAGTGTTAATTTTTTTTTTTTAATTTTTTGTTTAAATTTTTTTTATTTTATTTTTTTATTTTTTTTTTTTTTACAAAATTTCACTGTAGTGTTTGGTATCGTTGGAACGGCCATGCTCTGGCCGATCCAACGATACCAAAATTTAACCCCTAACTGCCACGGATCGGGAGATAGGGAGTTCATTGGAACTCCCTATCTCCACAGTTGGTGGCAGTTAGGGGTTAAGTCTAGGACTGGCGTCATCGTGCTACGCACGATGACGCCAGTCCTCTGGGGGAGTTCCCGGAGGCTTGGCCGACATCCAAGATGTCGGCCAGCTCCGGGAAAGGATCGCGAACCGGCGCTTTTCAGCGCCGATTCGCGATCCAGCTCCCCAGGGGTTAATGCCAGGCATCATTTGGAAGGGCAGGCTGTGCCCTTCCAAATGATGCCTGGGTTAACCCCCTGTGCGCCGCCGATCGGGAGGGAGAGAGGTCCGAAGGACCTCCCCCCCCTCCCTTTCAGGCGCCTCCTCCGCACATGCGGGGGGGGCGCCTGAATTAGGTGTCATCGCGCCCCGCGATGACACCTAATGCTGGCGGCTGCTGGTCCGGATGCGCGGCTGACATCCAGGATGTCAGCCCGCACCGGAGGGGCCAGCGATCGGCCGGAACCCGGCCGAACGCTGACCCCAATGTGAGGACGCGCTCAGCGCGTCCTCAGCACACCAGCGGGAATGCTGAGGACGCGCTGAGCGCGTCCTTAGCATTCAAGTGGTTAAGATCTTAATCCGGCCCTGGCTGTAATATGTGCTTTATCGAAGTTTGAGACAAAAGCTGAGAGGCATAACTGTAAACCTGTGCAGTGCATCTGTAAAGATAAACATTAGGGCTATATAAAAGGATTGCTGTGCTTTAAACAAAGTAAAAAAGATATACTCTGGGTCAGCTTTTAAGTGTCACAGGGAGAATTAAATGAAAGCAATACATTGCATATACTTACACAGTTTATGGCTTTTCTTTTCTTTTATTGCATAATGGTTTAGATAGAGTTGTGTTATAATTAGCAGTTAAATATTGCTGCAGAGACTTAGCAACTAAATTGTGTTGTATAAGTTCTGCTTTTACATATAAGCTTCCTGAATACCAGATATTGCTTTGTTGTGGATGCTATCAAGTGCATTTGGGGCTCTGTACAATTTTGCTTGTTCCAAGCACATGCCTGTGCACCATTTTGGGACGCAGCATAGCAACCACATGTCTCGGCCATTTTAAGCCAAGGGCTGGTGGCCATCTTGGTGCTTAATGCGTTCAGTAACATGTGCTCAATTAATTGTACAACCTTTGGTGCCCATAATTCATCTAAAGCAAAGCAATCTATTTTAAAAGGCATGTTGCGCAGGATTATCACCTGAAACGATATTCGGAACCAAAACAAATGGCGAGGATATCTACCTGATAACTGGACATAATATAAGGGAGTTTAAATAAACCTGTGTTTTCACCAGTCTGCTTAAAATCGCTGCAGATTTAGAAACTAACCATTTTAAATGTGATATATAGCCTGACCGTTAACCCCTTTAATGCTGAGCACCCTGTAGGGGAAAAAAGTTACATTTTTAATTTTAATGTTATGGTCATGTTGGATATCTTTGGAAAGGCCAAGCTCTACTCTTCCCAATGTCACCTTGATCGATCTTGTACGATGCACAGGCACTGAGATGCAGTGCTCCAAATGACCCCTGTGCCATCTGGCTGCAGAGAAGCAGGCAGCTCAGCCCCTCCCGGCCTTCTTGTGGGCACGTTGATCCAGCAACTCCTATCACTGGGCCTGGCAGGGTGCAGCTGCTAGGGGTCAGGATGAGGAGCTGTTGGGGACAGGGGGAACTATTGGGGTTAGGAGGGAACAGAGAATGACAATGTCCCTCTGCCTGTATTATACCTGTGGGGGAGCAGTAGGGGAAACTGTCCCAGCCCATCAGCATGTACAGCCAGCAGAAAGTGCAGGGAGAAAGTGGGGTGTGGCAGTTGACAGCATGTGGCCGAAACCCCTAGAGCTGATGGACAGATGCTGTACAGAACTGCATGTCCAGGGCGTCGGCACAGGCATTTAAAATTCCTATAGCCAATTGCCAACAGTAAATGGGCTGACAAAAGCCCAGGTGCCAGGTGCAAATTCTAGTTGCCATTACGACCTGATGTCTGGGATTTGTCAAGTCCTGCATTAGATGAATGAATGAGTAATCTCAGAAGCTTCATGTGTGTGTGTGTGTGTAATATGTATGTTTGTTATTCTGTCTCTCCTATTCTGCAGCGCGATGGAACTTGTCATCTGAAACATAAGCCAGGAAACTGGATAAAGTGAAAACACCTTCACACACATTACTGCCCCTCTATATAATTTCTCTTATTCTGTTGGACTTTGTG
The DNA here is from genome assembly GCA_009667805.1 of Leptobrachium leishanense. Classification (NCBI taxonomy): domain Eukaryota; kingdom Metazoa; phylum Chordata; class Amphibia; order Anura; family Megophryidae; genus Leptobrachium; species Leptobrachium leishanense. The sequence goes on from RXON01002493.1 coordinate 46,588, forward strand.
TTAGGGTAGCACAAGTCAGGACGGGTCAGGAACAGTCCTTGTGCTAGGGAAGCATAGAACTGAGGCCAGGTCAGGAATAGGAATAGTCCTTGTGCTAGGACAGCACGGACCAAGAATAAGGAAAGAACAATCTGTAGGGATCAGTAAGGGTCCAAAGAGCTCTCTGGATCACCAGCACTAGTGCCATGCCTGCTCCTGCGTTGCAAGCTGATAAGATCCTCCAGATACAGAGTACAGTTCTAGGGTAGAACGTCTTGCGGTGTCTGGGCATCCATATCACAGTTGCGCAGTCATACTATCTAGATATGCGTTTGGTGTTGTGCATGATTTCGGAGACATATGGAAATGTAGAAATGTGTTTTTGTTTTATTAACCCCTTAAGGACCGCTGACATAGACATAGGTCTCCCTTAGACCCGCGGACATACAGGGTATGTCAGCGGCGCCTAATCCCCCTCCCGCCCGATACTCACCTCCCTCGCTGGATCCCTCGGCGATCTGGCAGGGAGGAATCCTGCCCATGTGATTTACATGGGCAGGCGAGGCTGATGACGTCGCCATGCTGCGTGGTGACGTCATCAGCAGGCGTCCCCATGCAAATCAATGGAGGGGAGAGGGGACTCCTTCGGAGCCCTCTATCTCCCTAACCATTGAAGCTAGGGAGATGCTTTTTACACCGCTGAAAAGGGGAAGAGTCTCCCCTTTTCAGCGGTGTATGGCATTAACCATTTCGCCGCCGAATCACGTTACGGCGCTAATTGGCGCCAAAACGCGATTCGAACCTGGAGGGGGGCTGACATCTTGGATGTCAGCCAAGCCTCCAGGTCCCCCCCCACCCACTGACAACCTCACCATATGTGTGAGGATGTCAGTGGGCCAGTTAACCATCTAGCTGCCATGTAGAGATAAGGGGATCCTAAGGATCCCTTTATCTCCTGATCCATGGCAGCTAGATGGTCATATTTGACATCATTTGAAAGGCCTTTCAAATGATACCAAGCATGACCAGGTTTGGTTTAAAAATAAAATAAAAAATAATAAAAAAATTTAATAAAATAAAAAATGCTTTTTTTTTTAAAGGTTTTTTTTGTCTGGGGGGATTTAATTAAATAGGACCTAGGCTGTCATCTAAAAATAATTAGCACAAAGTGGTCAGAATGAGCGCAGGGCACATAGGTGAACTGTCTCAGCAGTGAAGTGGTTAAAAAGCAAACGCATGTAAAAATTGGGTATTTCTAGTCTCGGGGCAAAATTTTGAACCTGTTTAGCCGGGGTCTTTTTGGGTGGTTGTAGATTTTGGGGATTAAATTACGAAAAAGTGTGTTTTTACCATTTTTTCCTCATAGTTCATATTTTTTTTATAGTAAATTATTCGATATGATGGAAATAATGGTATTTCTAGAAAGTCCATTTAATGGCGGGAAAAACTGTGTGTATAATATGTGTGGGTTGAATAAACGAGTAAGAGGAAAATTTGACCTAAACACTAACAGCGCAGAAACGTAAAAACAGCAGCGATCACTAAAAGACGGATGTCACGGAATGGCCCAGCACCCTCAGCCAGGGGCGGTGCAGTGACAGTGGTGGCTATGGACACTCGGGTGCGGTGGCACGCACCCAGTTTTACAAGTACTTTTATTAGATGTGATTGTGTGGTGTAATAAAGTGTCCCCGTTGATCTATTGCGTAATGTATTTTCCCCTTTGTTGCCTTGCTCGCCGCCATTTTCCGATCACCTTGTGGCGCAGTTAAGAATTCTCGATTCGGAAAATGGCCGATCCGAACCATCCGGTTCGGATCGCAAAATGGCCGATTCGGACCATCCGGTTCGGATTGGCGACTCCCTGAAGGCCAAGGGCCAATGGGTCCTGGGAGGGCGGGCAAGGAGTCCCATTGTATTCTAATTGTGTGCAGAGGTAATAAATGCTTGTACTGTAAACAATAAAGGGAGTTCCTGCAGTGCATTCAGCTTTGACTGGTGTGGCTTATTTCTCCACCGTAATTTCGTATCTGAGAGTCCCCCGCGATCTCAGGGTACGGTGTCCACCCAGGTACGAACCGAAGCGAGCGCTCTGTGCCTGCATCGAGTAGCAGGGCAGAGGCGCAGCGCAGGAAGATTCGGTGCTCAGAGATACGGAGATCCGAACCGAAGGGCGCGGCGCGTACCGCGCTACAGTATTGCGAGGGATTGCGGGAAGATCCGAATCCCTCGCCCATCCCGCCAGATCCGAAGTTCCTTCAGCTCACATCCGATCCGATCCGAAGAGTCTTCCACCGAGATCCGAAGAGTTACCCGCACCGCGATCGGAAACGTTTCCCGCAAGATCCGAAACGTTTCCCACATCCGTTACGAATATTCCTCCGCGGCAGATCCGAACTCCACAGACGCCCACCGCAAGGTCAGTGAACCAGCTGCTCGAGACGCTGAGTGCCGTATGGCTCAGTGGTCGGGCTGGTTCTAGGCAGGGGTCCCCTCCACCGCCCGCTAACCCTTCCCCAGGGTCACGCCAGGCTGCACGAGACGCCGAGTGCGCGTCACTCGGTAGTCGGGCCAGCGGTAAGCGAAGGGGCCACGCAGATTGAGCACACCCGCAGGCGGAACTACATCCCATTCCGTCATAACTGGTGGCAGCGGTGGGATCGCTCTCTGCAGACCCCTAGGAGGCTTACGCCATGGCGGTGTACAACCCCTACGACAGGGACACCCTGCGTGGGATGTTGGAGAACCGGGGAGGAACGCCGGGTAACAAAAAGAGGAAGACCCTGATCAAGGAACTGACCAGGATGGATCAGGACGAGGCGATGATGCCCGGCCCCAGCCCTGTCCGCGCAGAGGTGGAGGAAGATGCTGGCCTCAGAGAGGTGCGGCGTCGGATTGCCCTGCTCGGTGATGCCCCAGCGGAGGGGGCCAGATATCAAGTGATTCGGGAGTTCTACCGGGAAGTTGAGCAGGAGAAGGAACGCCAGCACGAGCTGCGGTTGGCAGAGCTCCGCGGAGCAGAGACTGATTATGTTGACCCCGAACCCTACCCTGTGGAACCCTGGGTCGAGGCTCACAGCTCGACTGGAGCTTCACCCTGGGAATCTGCAACCCCCAGTGACTGCGCTTGCGGGACTCTCAGCTCGCCTGGAGCCTGTACTGAGGACGTCACTCATCCCAGCGACCCTCGGATGGAGACTCACAGCCCGCCTGGAGCTGCATCTGAGGACGCCACATTCCCCACTGAGGAGCGGTGCTCCTGCGCTGGCACCTACGCCGACATGAAGGTCGTGTTGGCAAGAGAGCTGCAGGAGGGCCTGGAGCAAGGACCAGAGGTCCACAGAGGAGCTGTGGTACGAGGCCCTGGACCATGAGCGGGACTGCCATGGGGTGTACATTCCCTCCGACGCTGTCGTCCATCGAGTGCAGTACGATGTGCGAGCAGCGTTCCTGCAGGGGCGGGCCCCAGAGGAGTGGGAGGACGAGCTCCGGAGTCTGGTGCAGCAGGAGATCGTACTGGACGCCGAGTACCGCGCACTCCGGTGGCTAACCGCCTCCCCGACAGTGCGCCCTAGTGAAGGCAGTTCCACTGCAGGGCCTCGCTACGGAGGCACGGGGCTGCTCTACGAGGGCATGGCCGCCGACCCCGAGTTTGGAGAGGAGACCGAGGAGCGGATGGAAGACATCCTGGAGCGACGGGAATTGGAGATCCCGTCAGACAGCAGGGACTCGGTGTTTGAGGAGCTGGAGTCCCTAGCCGAGCGAGAGTGGGAGCTCGAGGTGGCTTATCGGAGGCTGTTGGACGGCGTTCCGCAGTCGAGCCTGAGCTCCCCGTGGTGGGACGGGTCGGCGGAGGAAGTCGACAGTCCCCAGGTTTGGGACCTATGGGAGGCCGAGGCGGACCCATGGGTGCCCGTGGGGGGGTCGACTGAGGAAGTTACCCCCTGCACCCCGCAAGAGGACAGGGTGGCCGAGGCCACGGGTCCAGCGGGGGAGGAGACGGATGGTCTCCCCGGGATGGGTTGTGCGCAACCATTGTTTGCCCCGGGGGGTGAAGTGACCATCCTTCCCCAAGGAGATCTCCACCCAGCGGAAGAGCTGGCTACGGGGCAGAGCGCCGCTGGCCTCTGCCCACCACTCAACGTCTGCCAGGAGGAGCAGACGGATGGTTCCCCCGGGATGGGTTGCGCGCCACCACTGATTGCCCCGGGGGGTGAAGAGACCATCCCGCCACAAGGAGATTGCCAACCAGCGGAAGAGCTGGCCACGGGGCAGAGCGTCGCTGGCCTCTGCCCCCTGCTGACAATCTGCCAGGTGGAGCAGACAGATGGTTCCCCCGGGATGGGTTGTGCCCAACCATTGATTGCCCCGGGGGGTGAAGTAACCATCCTCCCGCAAGGAGATCCTCGCGCAGCTGAAGAGCTGGCCACGGGGCAGAGCGCCGCTGGCCTCTGCCCACCACCCACAGTCTGCCAGGTGGAGCAGACAGATGGTTTCCCCGGGCTGGGTTGTGCGCAGCCAGTGACGGTCCCGGGGGGAACAGAAACCATCCTTTTGCAAGGAGATCTCCCCCCAGCGGAAGAGCTGGCACCAGGGCAGAGCGCCGCTGGCCTCTGCCCGCTTCTCCCAACTTGGCCCGAGGGGCAGAGCGAGGCTGTCCCCGTGCGACCGCGGTTGCATCCCCTGGTCCCTCTCGTCGGTCACCAGGAAGAGCAGCCAGGATTGGCTCGAGGTGCTCCTTTGGTTGCCGTGTCCGTACCGGGCCATCCAGTGGAGGAGCTGGCAACGGGGCAGAGCGCCGCTGGCCTCTGCCCATTTTTGCAACCCTTGGGCTCGGGGGCCTCACGCAGCCACGGTTCTGTTCCACGGCTGACTTGGCACCTGGGGCGTGTGCAGTTGGCACCCGGGTTCCCCAGGTGAGCGACAACCCTGGGGGGACGCAGGGGGTACTCCGGCCCGGATGTATGTACCTTTGCCCAGCCGGGGTACCCTTGAGGACGTGGGGGCCCGACCAAGCTGGCACGGCCGCAAGGCCAAATGGAGAGGCCTGGTGACTCGGCCTCCCCAGACGGACTATGGGCCTGGGAGCGCCGACTTCCCCGGTATGACCCGGTGGGGTCAGACCAGGTGCGTCGAACTGGGGGAGGGGAGGAGTGTCACGGAATGGCCCAGCACCCTCAGCCAGGGGCGGTGCAGTGACAGTGGTGGCTATGGACACTCGGGTGCGGTGGCACGCACCCAGTTTTACAAGTACTTTTATTAGATGTGATTGTGTGGTGTAATAAAGTGTCCCCGTTGATCTATTGCGTAATGTATTTTTCCCTTTGTTGCCTTGCTCGCCGCCATTTTCCGATCACCTTGTGGCGCAGTTAAGAATTCTCGATTCGGAAAATGGCCGATCCGAACCATCCGGTTCGGATCGCAAAATGGCCGATTCGGACCATCCGGTTCGGATTGGCGACTCCCTGAAGGCCAAGGGCCAATGGGTCCTGGAGGGCGGGCAAGGAGTCCCATTGTATTCTAATTGTGTGCAGAGGTAATAAATGCTTGTACTGTAAACAATAAAGGGAGTTCCTGCAGTGCATTCAGCTTTGACTGGTGTGGCTTATTTCTCCACCGTAATTTCGTATCTGAGAGTCCCCCGCGATCTCAGGGTACGGTGTCCACCCAGGTACGAACCGAAGCGAGCGCTCTGTGCCTGCATCGAGTAGCAGGGCAGAGGCGCAGCGCAGGAAGATTCGGTTGCTCAGAGATACGGAGATCCGAACCGAAGGGCGCGGCCGCGTACCGCGCTACAGTATTGCGAGGGATTGCGGGAAGATCCGAATCCTCGCCCATCCCGCCAGATCCGAAGTTCCTTCAGCTCACATCCGATCCGATCCGAAGAGTCTTCCACCGAGATCCGAAGAGTTACCCGCACCGCGATCGGAAACGTTTCCCGCAAGATCCGAAACGTTTCCCACATCCGTTACGAATATTCCTCCGCGGCAGATCCGAACTCCACAGACGCCCACCCGCAAGGTCAGTGAACCAGCTGCTCGAGACGCTGAGTGCCGTATGGCTCAGTGGTCGGGCTGGTTCTAGGCAGGGGTCCCCTCCACCGCCCGCTAACCCTTCCCCAGGGTCACGCCAGGCTGCACGAGACGCCGAGTGTGCGTCACTCGGTAGTCGGGCCAGCGGTAAGCGAAGGGGCCACGCAGATTGAGCACACCCGCAGGCGGAACTACATCCCATTCCGTCATAACGGATTTGTGTAAAACCGCCCGGTCACTAAGGGGTTAAAAAAAGTGAAATTTCCCCCCAAAAAAAATGTAACGAGACCCCATTTCTAAGCGCACCCCATACAAAATATAACCGCAAACGATCGCATGTTAAAATGTGAAAAAAAAACACTTTACACATAACAAATTATTGAAAATTCTAATTTTATTGCATTTTTTGTTATGATATACAGACATGACCTAACGTATACATATATAAAGAGCATATTATGAATCTGCCAAGTCTGCCAGAAAGAACGATTTATAATATGTCTGGGTCATATATCAAAATATGGCTACAAAATGCGGTTAAACATGATGAGCGAAAGCGGTAAAAATGACCTCAGCACAGAGGTGTGAAAAGCCTCAGCAGCGAAAGGGTTAAATGCAGCATATTAGGATGTTTTAGGGAAATTAATTCTCAAATCTCAATCAGAAGCAGACACCACCCCACCCTCAGTATAGTGTACAATGTATCAAATTGATTACCAGACTAAAAACACCTGGTGTTATGCCCGTTTGAGAACAGAGGTCATTTAGAGTTGATAATCTTTCCACGTACACATTAGTTTTTAATTCAATATCTAATAAACCGTTGCTTATAATATTCTGCAGTAAAGAGTCTCTTTATTTCTAGATTTTTTTGTATTTTTTTAAGCATTTTCTATACTTTTTTCAAAATTTCTTTTATTTTTCGAACTCGCCCAAAAAGTTCGAAATTTGCGAACTTTCGAACTACCAAAGTTCGGGTCGAACTCCGAACCGTCCGAACCCAAACAGCTCATCCCTAATGGTGATCTCAGCGATAATGAATTAATAGCTTTAACTTAATGTTACACCTAAAATGACTAAATTCTTTATATAAACCAGGTGTAAAGGAAGGAATTGCGGGAAGATTTCAGTTGGTTTTATTGAGAATTATTTGGTTGCTGATTATATTTACGATATATTTTGATGGAATTTTATTTTATTTTTACTGGAAATGTTTTGCTTAATTGACCACTAAACAACAGAAGTGTATAGAAATATTTTGTTACTGAATGGGTGTAGGACGCACGATGGCTGGTCTTCGGGCTAGAGTTGCGCATATACTTTTTATAATGAACTGAGTCAAATGTAGTATTACCCTGTGGGTTATATACAAAAGAGGCTGCATGAGGTCCATATCCTGAGGGAGGTTTGGGTTTTTATTTTTATTGGACTCCTTGGGAAATTATTAGTGTATAGAATCTGTCTTTCTTTTTGCTACACTAACATGCTCGTCTATGTTGCAGTTGGGTGGTTGTCTGCAAGATGAGTGAATCTGTTTAATTGTCCCCTCTCAGCCTGTCCCCAACTGTTTTCCTTTTGCTATGTTGGCGTTTGCCATTGTTTTCATCATCATCATTTTTACCAAGAGCCTGACTGTCATCAAGCACCCGCTGACTGAGTCCTGAGTGGATTGTGGACCGATCACAGGTGAGGCATGGCCAGCATACAAAGACCAGTACCTAGAGAGCTCCAGTGGGAGCTCAGGTCCACTCATTTCCATGACACACACGGTCACTATGATGATTTATGAACTCACAATGTGATGTCACTGAGAGCCGATTGTCCGCCCAGTACAGATAAGGACATTTCTGCTGGTTTCATGTCGATGCCACCTTCTCCTGACTGCTGAGTATCCACCCTCAAAGACTCCACTCTGAAAGTCAAAATCGGCTACACTGGGAAACAACAATATTTTTCCTCTTTTCTTCATCAAGACTGTGTCTTCATTTTTGTTACGATAACTCCCTTAGATAAGGCTGAGAGGGTGAATTAGGAGAATGAGAATGCATCTTCTGTGAGTAGATGCATGTATGAAGTTTGTGTAGTGAATCTTAGTACAAGGAAACACAGATAAAGATCTGACTCATGACAATTATTATCAATGCTTACTTTTTACTAAAATTAGATTACGTAAATCATTCTTTTCTCTTTTAGTGGAATTTATTTGGGAATTCGAATTTAACCAGAACCCATGGACTAAGTGTTTGATGGATTTGACTGCATTTTTTGGTCTGGGTTTGGTTCGGTTCATTGGGGATGAAAATCCTTAGCATAGTACCAGGTATAATAATGCTTTTGCTTTTCCTAGTAATTATGTACAAGGTAATATGGTTATAGTGAAATGTTATTCCCTCCTGCAAACCCTGACCCATACTGCACCCCTGCTTGCTTTCCCCTATATTGTGCGACGCCTGACCAGGTCCTGAGCCTGGAAGGGAAGCCGACGGTCCTTTGGACCCACAAATGATTTGTATGGGAAGACCCCTTAGTGAACTATCCAATGGACGCTATTCTCACCCTATTCTCACCTTATATTTTGTATTTATTGGTTGTTTTAATTTTTTATGATAAAAGAAGGGATTGTAAGGAATTTTATATCTAAAATTATAAGTAATTGAGATCTTCAATTCATTGCTTGCCTCTTTCCCAATTGTCCTCAGGCCATCTGCCCCAACCCCCCTTGTGCCTGTTAAATCCTGCTGTGCTGTATGGGAGACCCCACCCGGCAATACCCTGAGGCAAATTCCTTATAACCTGTTTCTCTGTGACATTGTGTACACGTGGCAGTCTCTGCTTGGTTATCACATCAGCTCCTCCATTTTGTATGTAAAGGCATATATACTCCTGACTGTTGATGAATACAATCTCAGTTTGAAGGACATAGCAAGTTGTCTGTGTCTCATTTTGCACAAACGTGAGCTCATCAATGCCTGGGTACAGCAAATCCTGACTGGTAACAGAGATGGGGGACACATGGAGAATGGAAATGGGAAAGGAGAGCCGTTCAGACCTAACAATGGAGTCATTGGGAAAGGCAGTCAGCAGCAAGGTGCATATGACTTTAGACATGTGGTCCAGCAAGCATGGACAGGGCTGTTACATTTCCTTCACGGCACACTGGGTAACTCTGATTGCAGCTGGTAGCGATCCAAGACAGGGCTCTGTGCTGGAGCTTGTTCATCCACAACGCCTCCAGAAAGCTGCTTGTATGAGGTCTGTCTGCTCCACCACCACCTCTTCCTCCTCCTCCTTCTCTGTCTCTGGCGAAGTGGCAGTTAAACCAAGTTTAAGTGGCAGGGGCTACGCAATGGCTCAAGCAAAAAGATGCCATACTGTGCTTGAACTGGTTTATTTAGGGGACAGGAGCCACACCGGGCCAGAAATTCTGTCAGCTCTGCAGGGGCAGGTGCAGAGATGGTTAACACCACGCCAGCTTCAGCTGGGAATGGTCGTCTGTGATAATGGCAGCAACCTTCTCTCCGCCCTACGCCTGGGTAAGTGTAACGGTAGCGGTAACGGCGCTACCCTGGAGTAGCGTTTATTTGGATCCTTTAGGACAGATTCTTGAACACAGACAGCAGGAAAGGCTGTAGTACCTTGATTCCCACACCAGGGAGGTACTATAAGAAACCTAATTATCACCTCATCTCCAAATGGCTTTGTGGCCAGGAGGTCACTGGGTGTAAACACATTAACTATCGGTGTACAGATACATAGACATAACGTGCTGAATCTCAATGATCCATGAGTTGTGCGGTCTGCAGGGCAGTCACACAATACCTAGACTGAGATACTGGAAAAACAGACAGCAAGAAAGGCTGTAATACCTTGATTCCCACACCAGGGAGGTACTACAAGAAACCTAATTAACTCCTCAGCACCAAGTGGCTTCGTGGCCAGGAGGTCGCTGGGTGGAAACACTTAACTATCTGTGTACAGATTGTCACGGAATGACCCAAGAGGCTCGGTGCAGCGAGCCCAGGACTCAAACCCAAGACATTTTTTAAAAGGACCTATGTCATGGAGCTGAGGTAACGCTCCATGCTTCAAACCTCAAAGGACTGTATGGTCATTTATATCGTGTGATTTTAAATATACTTTACATCGTTTGGTTTTAGTTTAATTTAGTTTAGTGAAATGACATAGCTTTGGTTTTAAAACATACTTATATTCCTGTAGGTAAATGTGTGTTTCTGTAGCTAGTAAACAAGTTTTGCTGCTGTGTAATTTATGCGTCAGGGATTTTCCCCATTATCTAGCTACATGTTTAATTTAAGGGATCTCTGATAGTGTGTGTTTAATCTGATGTGCTGGAACAATGGATGTACAAACGTTGTGTGAGCTGAAGGCTAAGAGAATGTGAAGAATGTTTATTGTAAATAACTGACATAACTAATTAGTATGGTATGCTACTAATTAGTATGGGTATGCAAATTATGACTGTTGTACTTCAGCATAAATAGTGGCGTTGTTCATTAAAAGTCAGTTCATCTGAGTGTTTGATACATGCAGCTTCGTCTGGTATTGTCATTTCACGCCGGCTATATATCACCACCGCCCAGGAACGGGTCACTCTAACTCCGCAGCAGAACATCGATTCGCGGGGCGTTGCGCCACCTTGGATCGGTACCTCGGGATACCACAACCACCCCGAATCGGGACCTCGACTCAGCGCCGTGCCCTGCATCTTCAAGGAGACTCTACCGAACCGCGGTTCGCCACGCAGACCGTCTCCAGCCTTCCAAAGGTCAGTAGATCCGCTGCTCGAGACGCCGAGTGCCGTGCCACTCGGTAGTCGGGCGGATTTCCACCATGGGTGCCCCATATACTCTCCAGATCTCCACCGCCACGTGGTCTTCTACCCAAGCCGCTCGAGACACCGGGTGCCGTGCCACTCGGTAGTCGGGCTTGGCAACACCAAGAGGGGGTCAGATAGAGCAGGACCGCAGGCGGATACCCCATTCCGTCACACTGGTGGCAGCGGTGGGATAGCTCTCTGCACCCCCCAAGAAGACCTTCACCATGGCGTTGTACAGTTACTACAACAGAGATACCCTGCGGGACATGCTGGAGAATCGGGGAGGTACTCCAGGCTCCAAACGCAAGAAGACCTTGATTAAGGAGCTGCAGGTCCTAGACCAGGTGGAGGCGTAGACTGTGACGCCACCCGTCCCCACCCCTGTCCTCGCAGAGGAATCTGAAAATGCCTTCGACAGAAGGGCGCGGCAGCGGATCGCCCTACTCGGAGCTGCCCCATCGGAGGCTGACATACGCAAGGCGATCCAGGAGGTCCGACAGGAAGAGGAGCAAGAAAAGGACCGTCAGCACGAGCTGCGATGGGCAGCGCTCCGTGCAAAAAGGATTGAATACTTTACCCCTGAACCCTACCCCGTAGAACCCTGGTGCGAGGTTTACAGCCCGCCTGGAGCTTCATCCAGGGAATCTACACCCCCCAGCGATACCTCTTTAGTGATTTACAGCGCGCCTGGAGTTGTAATTGAGGACACCGCACATCCCAGCGACCCTTGGATGGAGGCTTACAGCTCGCCTGGAGCTGCATCCGAGGATGCCACACCCCCCAGCGAGTGGCGGTGCCACTGTCTCAGCACCCTCGTGGACTCGAGGGCGGAATTTCCGAGAAGGCTGCAGGAGGGCCTGGATCGGTACCACGGGTCCACAGTGGAGCCCACGGGGCCTGAGTGGCGGGACGAGATCCGCCAAGAACTTTGGTACGAGGCCCTGTACCATGAAAGGGACTGCCATGATGTCCATGTTCCCTCCGACGCTGTCATCTACCAGGTGCAGTATAACGCCAGAGCAGCGTTCCTGCAAGATCGACCCCCGGAGGAGTGGGAGGCAGAGCTCCAATACCTGGTGCAGCAGGAGATTGCACTGGACGCCGCGTACCGCGCGCTCCGGTGGCTAATAGGTCCCCTGCTACCCCGCACCATCGACGGCGCCTCCACCGCAGGCCCCCACTACGGCGGCACAGGGCTGCTTTACGAGAGAATGGCCAATGACCCTGGGTTCGGAGAAGAGACAGAAGAGCGGTCGGAGGAGATACTGGAGCGACGGGAAGAGGAACTCCCGTACGATAGCAGGGACTCTGAGTTAGAGGAACTGGAGTTCCTAGTAGAGCGAGAATGGGAGCTTGAGAAGGCCTACAGGAGATTGTTGGACAAAACTCCACAGTCATGCCCAAACCCCATGACCTGGGACTGCCTGGCCGAGGAAGCAGACAGTCCAAGCGACACTGAAATATGGGAGCCCGAGATGTTCCCATGGGTCCCCGTCGGGACCCCAGTAGAGGAGCCGGCCCGGTCGGAAGAAGCACAGCAGGTGCCAAGCGACCAGAATGGGCCGTGTAAAGGGGCCGAGTGGCCCAGAGAAGAGGTTATTTTCCCACCCCCGCAAGAAGACACGGTGCCCGTGTCCGCTGGCCCAGCAGAAGAGCTGGCAACGGGGCAGAGCGCCGCTGGCCTCTGCCCATCCTCCCCCTCCTGCCCTGAAGAGCAGAAGAAGGATGTACCCGGGGTGCTGATCCCACAGCCCTTGACCCCATCTAACCCCCTGGACTTTGTTCCGGTACCCACCTCCCCAGCAGAAGAGCTGGCAACGGGGCAGAGTGCATCTGGCCTCTGTCCACCCTCCGACGTCTGTCCCGAAGGGCAGAAGGAGGATTACCTACAAAACCCTCACTAACTCAGCGCCCCACTACCTGTCCTCACTAATCACCAAATACACCCCAGCCCGCTCCCTAAGGTCAAACAGTGACCTGCGCCTAGCTTCTCCCCGCATCACCTCTTCCCATGATAGACTGCAGGATTTCTCACGCGCAGCCCCCACTCTCTGGAACGCTCTCCCTCGTGCTGTCAGACTTTCCCCTAACTTCTCTTCCTTCAAACGCTCCCTGAAAACATTCCTATTTAGGGAAGCCTACCACCCAACTCACTGATGCAACCATCAATCACTCTCACCTTACAGTCCTCTCCTCCTGTTTCCAACCCCAACCCTCCTAGATTGTGAGTTCCTACGGGAATAGGGCCCTCATCTCCTCCTGTACTGTTTGTCAAATGTTGTTCAATGTATTGTAACCCTGTCTGTACTGTGCTTATTGTACAGCGCTGCGGAATATGCTGGCGCTTTATAAATAATAATAATAATAATAATAATAATAATTTCCCCGGGCTGATTGTTGTGCAGCCCTTGACCCCATCTTCCCCGCTGGACGTTGCTCCCGCACTCGCCTGTCCAGCAGAAGCGCTGGCAACGGGGCAGAGTGCATCTGGCCTCTGTCCACTCTCCCTTATCGGCACTGAGGAGCAGAAGGAGGATTCCCCTGAGTGGGTTGATTTGCAGCCACCAACTCCACCCGAGATGGAGGACGTCCTTCTCCTGCCGGGTGGTTCTTCTCCAGCAGTCACCACCCCAGCCGACGCGCTGGTGACGGAGCAGAGCCGGTTGCCAACCTGCCCCTCTTTGCAACCCTTTGGCCCGGAGGCCCCCTGCAGCCACCATTTTTATCAACGGCTGACCAAGGCACTTGGGGCGCACGCCTTTAGCCCCCTTTTTTCCCCGAGTGCCCGAGACCACTGGAGATGGCACAGGTGGTACCTCTCCCCAACCACGGGACACTTATTCCGGAGGGGGTACCCCGAAGGACTTACAACCTGCCAGGCACGGCCGCGAGCACCACTGGAGAAGCCTGGCGGCTCACCTCTTGCCCACGGACTATGGGCCGCAGAGACTGCACCGACTCCCCCTATACGACCCATGTGGGTCCAACCGGGCTCGTCGGACTTTGGAAAGGGGGAGGAGTGTCACGGAATGACCCAAGAGGCTCGGCGCAGCGAGCCCAGGACTCAAACCCAAGACATTTTTTAAAAGGACCTATGTCATGGAGCTGAGGTAACGCTCCATGCTTCAAACCTCAAAGGACTTTATGGTCATTTATATCGTGTGATTTTAAATATACTTTACATCGTTTGGTTTTAGTTTAATTTAGTGAAATGACATAGCTTTGGTTTTAAAACATACTTATATTCCTGTAGTAAATGTGTGTTTCTGTAGCTAGTAAACAAGTTTTGCTGCTGTGTAATTTATGCGTCAGGGATTTTCCCCATTATCTAGCTACATGTTTAATTTAAGGGATCTCTGATAGTGTGTGTTTAATCTGATGTGCTGGAACAATGGATGTACAAACGTTGTGTGAGCTGAAGGCTAAGAGAATGTGAAGAATGTTTATTGTAAATAACTGACATAACTAATTAGTATGGGTATGCTACTAATTAGTATGGGTATGCAAATTATGACTGTTGTACTTCAGCATAAATAGTGGCGTTGTTCATTAAAAGTCAGTTCATCTGAGTGTTTGATACATGCAGCTTCGTCTGGTATTGTCATTTCACGCCGGCTATATATCACCACCGCCCAGGAACGGGTCACTCTAACTCCGCAGCAGAACATCGATTCGCGGGGCGTTGCGCCACCTTGGATCGGTACCTCGGGATACCGCAACCACCCCGAATCGGGACCTCGACTCAGCGCCGTGCCCCGCATCTTCAAGGAGACTCTACCGAACCGCGGTTCGCCACGCAGACCGTCTCCAGCCTTCCAAAGGTCAGTAGATCCGCTGCTCGAGGCACCGAGTGCCGTGCCACTCGGTAGTCGGGCGGATTTCCACCGTGGGTGCCCCATATACTCTCCAGATCTCCACCGCCACGTGGTCTTCTACCCAAGCCGCTCGAGACGCCGGGTGCTGTGCCACTCGGTAGTCGGGCTTGGCAACACCAAAGAGGGGGTCAGATAGAGCAGGACCGCAGGCGGATACCCCATTCCGCCACACAGATACATAGACATGACGTGATACAAAAACATGAACAAGAGTGCTGATGCAAGATTTACTTATGAGACATACAGAGCGGGAACACTTGTGTTCATTAGCCTGCAGGGAAGGCCTACAATCTAAGATTGGATATACTGTATGACTCGGCTATACAGAGGGGGAACACATGTGTTCATTAGCCTGCAGGGAAGGCCTACAATCTAAGATTGGATTCTGTATAGCAAACAAGGAAACATATACTAGACAGGATACATAAACCTGGGGACTCAGGAACATAAACTAGAAAGCAATATACATGAACTAGAAATAACCAGGAGAAGAACTCGACAGAAAACATAAACCATACGGCAAAACCATAAACGTGAATCAGACACAAACTCAGGCAAAAGTACAATAGGGATATGCGAGAGAATGGTCGATAGGGATAGCCAGGTCAAAACGTAAACAGGTCCTCAGCCAGAAACAGGTCAATATGAAGAAATCAGACACCAGCCAATGCAGGAACTTGAACTACACTAACTCCAACTACTTCCAAGACAGTTCAAGGAGCACCTTCTCTCAGCCTCTTTTAAAGGCTGATGGCTCCTTGAACATATGCTTAGCTCTGCCCCCTCAGATACCATTTTGCCAGCCCTTAATACTGGCAACAGGCTAGCCAGTGATGCCACCTGGCGCCCTGACCCCACAGGAAGCGCTGCGGGGGCCAAGGATGTAACAGTAAGTTGACGCATTTACCATGCCTAGCACACGTTCTAAATCTGGTGGTACAGAATTTCCTAACCAGGTACCCAGGGCTGGCAGAGCTTCTCAGCCAGGCCAGAAAAGTCTGCAGCCACTTCAGACGGTCATTCCCAGCAAGTGTTCGCCTGGCAGAAATTCAAAACCCCAGCCACATGATCATCCTGAGGGGGATGCTGGGGATGCTGTAGGGCCCCCTGCCAGCTAACACACCTTCATGATGTCTGGTTAGAGATCGCCTAAATGGGGGTTTTTATAGGAGGGGGGCAGGAAAAGAGGTCCTTCTAATCACAAGATACCCTGTGTGCCAGGACCATAAAGAAATAACACTGGGGGGAGGAGGGCTCAGCTTGGTGTGCAAAATGGGTATGAGGCAAGTTTTACAGCCGAATGTATTATTTTAGTTGAAATCAGGGAAAATAAATGATGGGGCTGACTGGTGAGGACAGGGAGAGATGAAGGTAAAAGCCAGAGAAAGAAAGCTGCGGAATGACAGTATTGCCCCAATAATTCCTTTCCTCCTCCCCTGCACAACTTGCTGTTATCTCCACTTAGCGGGCCAGCCGCTGCCTCTCCTCTCGGTCAGTGATGCTCTTCACTCCTGTCAGCATGCAGCTGCAGCGTGAACGAGCGGACTTCTGGAGGGATGGGGAAATAGCCGCCGGATATGACTTGCTCTCATATCTGGCTGGCAGGTGACCACAGCTGCAACGCAGGAATACTGTGCTCTCATTCAGGATCGCTCTGTTTACATTTTGGGTACTGATCAGCCCTGTGGCAGTGGCATATGGCACCCCTAGCACCCCTTATTAATTGGTACACAGGGCGGAACCCCCCCTCTGCCTTAGTACGCCGCTGCCTCACCCTTTTTTGTCGCAAAGCAAAGGAAATGTCCATTTGTCACGTATAAAATGATCATACAGGAAGTGGTAAAAAGTAACGTCTTGAAAAAGTCCCTCGGCCACAGCCATATGATGCCCAGAATGTTTGTTGCAATGTGCCGAAATGGGACATCATTTTCCATAGTGAGGGTGTCACGGAATGGCCCAGCACCCTCAGCCAGGGGTGGTGCAGTGACAGTGGTGGCTATGGACACTTGGGTGCGGTGGCACGCACCTAGTTTTGCAAGTACTTTTATTTAGATGTGATTACTGTGTGGTGTAATAAAGTGTCCCCGTTGGTTTATTGCGTAATGTATTTTCCCTTTGTCTGCCTTGCCCGCCGCCATTTTCCGATCACCTTGTGGCGCAGTTCAGAATCTTCGATTCGGAAAATGGCCGATTCGAACCATCCGGTTCGAATCGTAAAATGGCCGATTCGGACCATCCGGTCCGAATTGGCGACTCCCCGAATCGTAATGGCCAATGGGTCCCGGGAGGGCGGGCAAGGAGTCCCATTGTATTGTAATTTTGTGGAAAGTGATAAATGCTTGAACTGTAAATAATAAAGCCAGATTTAGCAGTGCATCCAGCCTCGACTGATGTGGTTATTTTTCCGCCGTACTTTTCGTTCTGAAAATCCTTCGAGGTCTCAGGGTGCGGTGTCCCAAATCCGAACCGAACCGAGCGCTCTGTGCCTGCATCGAGCATCAGGGCAGAGGCGCAGCGGAAGGTGATTCGGTTCCCAGATTGAGAGATCCGATCCGAAGGGCGCGGCCGTGTACCGCGCTTCGGTATTGCAAGAGACCGCGGTAAGATCCGAATCCTTTTGGCCGATCCCGCAAGATCCGAAGCTTCATCCATCCCCGATCCGAAAAGTCCTCCACCGGAGATCCGAAGATTCACCCGCACCTGGATCGGAAACGTTTCCCGCAGAAGATCCGAAATGTTTCCCCCATAAGATCCGAAGATTCCTCCGCGGCTGGCAGATCCGATCTCCACGAACGTCCCACACCCACAAGGTCAGTGAACCAGCTGCTCGGGACGCTGAGTGCCGTATGGCTCAGTGGTCGGGCTGGTTCTAGGCAGGGGCCCCCTCCACCGCCCGCTAACCCTTCCCCAGGGTCACGCCAGGCCGCACGAGACGCCGAGTGCGCGCCACTCGGTAGTCGGGCCAGCGGTAAGCGACGGGGTCACGCAGATAGAGCACACCCGCAGGCGGAACAACATCCCATTCCGTCATACTGGTGGCAGCGGTGGGATCGCTCTCTGCAGGCCCCTAGGAGACCTACGCCATGGTGGTGTACACCTACTAGGACCGGGACACCCTGCGTGGGATGTTGGAAAACCGGGGAGGAACGCCGGGTAAGAAGAACCGGAAAACCCTGATCAAGGAACTGACCAGGATGGATCAGGACAGGGTGGCGACGCCCGTCCCCAGCCCTGTCCACGCAGAGGTGGAGGAAGATGCTGGTCTTAGAGAGGTGCGGCGACGGATCGCCCTGCTCGGAGATGCCCCGACGACGGCGGATCGATGCCAAGTGATTCGGGAGGTCTACCGGGAGGGTGAGCAAGAAAAGGACCGCCAGCACGAGCTGCGGTTGGCAGAGCTCCGCGGAGCAGAGACTGAATATAGTGACCCCGAGCCCTACCCCGTGGAACCCTGGGACGAGGCTTGCAGCTTGACTGGAGCTTCCCCTTGGGAATCTGCAACCCCCAGTGATTGCCCTTGCGGGACTTTCAGCTCGCCTGGAGCCTGTACTGAGGACGTCACTCATCCCAGCGACCCTCGGATGGAGACTCACAGCTCGCCTGGAGCTGCATCTGAGGACGCCACATTCCCCGTTGAGGAGCGATGCTCCTGTGCTGGCACCTTCGCCGACATGAAGGTCGTGTTGGCAAGAAGGCTGCAGCAGGGCCTGGAGCGGGACCAGAGGTCCACAGAGGAACTGTGGTACGAGGCCCTGGACCATGAGCGGGACTGCCATGGTGTGTACATTCCCTCCGACGCTGTCGTCCATCGGGTGCAGTACGATGTGCGAGCAGCGTTCCTGCAAGGTCGGGCCCCAGAGGAGTGGGAGGCCGAGCTCCGGAGTCTGGTGCACCGGGAGATCGCGCTGGACGCCGCGTACCGCGCGCTCCGGTGGCTAACCGCCTCTCCGACAGCGCGCCCTATTGAAGGCAGTTCCACTGCAGGGCCTCGCTACGGAGGCACGGGGCTGCTCTACGTGAGCATGGCCGCCGACCCCGAGTTTGGAGAGGAGACCGAAGAACGGATGGAAGACATCCTGGAACGACGGGAGCTGGAGCTCCCGTCAGACAGCAGGGACTCGGTGTTTGAGGAGCTGGAGTCCCTAGCCGAGCGAGAGTGGGAGCTCGAGGTGGCTTACCGAAAACTGTTGGACGGCGTTCCGCAGTCGAGCCTGAGCTCCCCGTGGTGGGACGGGTCGGCGGAGGAAGTCGACAGTCCCCAGTTTGGGACCTATGGGGGCCGAGGCGGACCCATGGGTGCCCGTGGGGGTTCCGGCAGAGGAAGTTACCCCCTTCACCCCGCAAGAGGACAGGGTGGCTGAGGACACGGGTCCAGTGGGGGAGGAGACGGATGGTTCTCCCCGGGATGGGTTGTGCGCAACCATTGTTTGCCCCGGGGGGTGAAGTGACCATCCTTCCCCAAGGAGATCTCCAACCAGCGGAAGAGCTGGCTACGGGGCAGAGTGTCGCTGGCCTCTGCCCACTGCTTACAGTCCGCCAGGAGAAGCAGACAGATGGTTCCCCCGGGATGGGTTGTGCGCAACCATTGATTGCCCCGGGGGGGGGAAGAAACCATCCTCCCGCAAGGAGATCCTCACCCAGCTGAAGAGCTGGCCACGGGGCAGAGCGCCGCTGGCCTCTGCCCACTACCCACGGTCTGCCAGGTGGAGCAGACAGATGGTCCCCCCGGGCTGGGTTGTGCGCAACCGCTGATGGCCCCGGGGGGGAAAGAAACCATCCTCCCACAAGGAGATCCCCACCCAGCGGAAGAGCTGACACCAGGGCAGAGCGCCGCTGGCCTCTGCCCGTTTCTCCCAACTTGCCCCGAGGGGCAGAGCGAGGATGACCCCGTGCAACTGCTGTTGCATCCATTGGTCCCCTTCGTCGGCTGCCAGGAAGAGCAGCCAGGTCCGGCTCTATTTGCTCCTTCGGTTGCCGTGTCTGTACCTGGCCATCCAGCGGAAGAGCTGGCAACGGGGCAGAGCGCCGCTGGCCTCTGCCCATTTCGGCAACCCTTGGGCTCGGGGGCCTCACGCAGCCACGGTTCTTTCCCACGGCTGACCTGGGCACCCGGGGCGTGTGCATTTAGCACCCGGGTTCCCCGGGTGAGCGATAACCCTGGAGGGGACACAGGAGGTACTCCGGCCCAGACGTATGTCCTCTCGCCCAGCCGGGGTAACCCTAAGGACATGGGGTCCCGACCAAGCTGGCACGGCCACAAGGCCAAATGGAGAGGCCTGGTGACCCGGCCTCCCCAGACTGACTATGGGCCCTGGGAGCACCGACTTCCCCGGTATGACCCGGTGGGGTCAGACCAGGTGCGTCGAACTGGGGGAGGGGGAGGAGTGTCACGGAATGGCCCAGCACCCTCAGCCAGGGGTGGTGCAGTGACAGTGGTGGCTATGGACACTTGGGTGCGGTGGCACGCACCTAGTTTTGCAAGTACTTTTATTTAGATGTGATTACTGTGTGGTGTAATAAAGTGTCCCCGTTGGTTTATTGCGTAATGTATTTTCCCTTTGTCTGCCTTGCCCGCCGCCATTTTCCGATCACCTTGTGGCGCAGTTCAGAATCTTCGATTCGGAAAATGGCCGATTCGAACCATCCGGTTCAATCGTAAAATGGCCGATTCGGACCATCCGGTCCGAATTGGCGACTCCCCGAATCGTAATGGCCAATGGGTCCCGGGAGGGCGGGCAAGGAGTCCCATTGTATTGTAATTTTGTGGAAAGTGATAAATGCTTGAACTGTAAATAATAAAGCCAGATTTAGCAGTGCACCCAGCCTCGACTGATGTGGTTATTTTTCCGCCGTACTTTTCGTTCTGAGAATCCTTCGAGGTCTCAGGGTGCGGTGTCCCAGATCCGAACCGAACCGAGCGCTCTGTGCCTGCATCGAGCATCAGGGCAGAGGCGCAGCGGAAGGTGATTCGGTTCCCAGATTGAGAGATCCGATCCGAAGGGCGCGGCCGTGTACCGCGCTTCGGTATTGCAAGAGACCGCGGTAAGATCCGAATCCTTTTTGGCCAATCCCGCAAGATCTGAAGCTTCATCCATCCCCGATCCGAAAAGTCCTCCACCGGAGATCCGAAGATTCACCCGCACCTGGATCGGAAACGTTTCCCGCAGAAGATCCGAAACGTTTCCCCCATAAGATCCGAAGATTCCTCCGCGGCTGGCAGATCCGATCTCCACGAACGTCCCACACCCACAAGGTCAGTGAACCAGCTGCTCGGGACGCTGAGTGCCGTATGGCTCAGTGGTCGGGCTGGTTCTAGGCAGGGGTCCCCTCCACCGCCCGCTAACCCTTCCCCAGGGTCACGCCAGGCCGCACGAGACGCCGAGTGCGCGCCACTCGGTAGTCGGGCCAGCGGTAAGCGACGGGGTCACGCAGATAGAGCACACCCGCAGGCGGAACAACATCCCATTCCGTCATAGAGGGTTTTAATTAGGGTTAGAGTTTGGACACTTTTTGTTCATGTTTTAGGGTTAACCCGAGTGTCACGGAATGGCCCAGCACCCTCAGCCAGGGGCGGTGCACAAGGACAGTGATATGGCCATGGACAATTAGGTGCGGTGGCACGCACGGAGTTTTAAAGTACGTTTATTTAGATGTGGTTATGTGTGGTGTAATACAGTGTTCCCCGTTGATTGTGAAATGTGTTCCCTTTGTCTGCCTTGCCCGCCGCCATTTTCCGATCGCCTCGTGGTTGCAATCAGATTATTCGAATCGGAAAATGGCCGATTCGAACCATCCGGTTCGAATCGTAAAATGGCCGATTCGGACCATCCGGTCCGAATCGCGCGACTCCCCGAACTGCAACGGCCAATGGGTCCTGTGAGGCGGGCAGGGATTCCCATTGTATTGTAATTCGTGTAAAGTTGATAAATGCCTGAGCTGTGAATAATAAAGCCAGATTTAGCAGTGCATCCAGCCTCGTCTGATGTCTTGATTTCTCCGCCGTACTTCATCGTCTGAGTATTCCCCGCAGTCTCAGGGTACGGTGTTCACTTAGATCCGGACCGAACCGAGCGCTCTGTGCCTGCATCTTGCATCAGGACAGAGGCGCAGCGGATGGTGTTCGGTTCCCAGACGATTAGCCCGAGATCCGATCCGAAGGGCGCGGCCGTGTACCGCGCTTCGGTATTGGAAGGAGATCGCGGTAAGATCCGAATACTTTGCCGATCCCGCCAGATCCGAAGCTGCATCCATAGAAGATCCGAAAAGTCCTCCGCAATCAGATCCGAATATTCCTGGAAAAGATCCGATCTCCGAAATCGGCCGGCCGCCCGCAGACGCACTCCACACCCACAAGGTCAGTGAACCAGCTGCTCGGGACGCTGAGTACCGTATGGCTCAGTGGTCGGGCTGGTTCTAGGCAGGGGTCCCCTCCACCGCCCGCTAACCCTTCCCCAGGGTCACGCCAGGCCGCACGAGACGCCGAGTGAGCGTCACTCGGTAGTCGGGCCAGCGGTAAGCGACGGGGCACGCAGATAGAGCACACCCGCAGGCGGAACAACATCCCATTCCGTCATACTGGTGGCAGCGGTGGGATCGCTCTCTGCAGGCCCCTAGGAGACCTACGCCATGGTGGTGTACACCCACTACAACCGGGACACCCTGCGTGGGATGTTGGAGAACCGGGGAGGAACGCCGGGTAATAAGAACCGGAAAACCCTGATCAAGGAGCTGACCAGGATGGATCAGAACAGGGTGACGACGCCCGTCCCCAGCCCTGTCCACGCAGAGGTGGAGGAGGATGCTGGCCTTAGGGAGGTGCGGCGTCGGATTGCCCTGCTCGGGGATGCCCCAGCGGCGGCGGACAGATACAAAGTGATTCGGGGCGTTTACCGTGAAGTCGAGGAAGAAAAGGACCGCCAGCACGAGCTGCGGTTGGCAGAGCTCCGCGGAGCAGAGCCGGAATATTTTAACCCCGAACCCTACCCCGTGGAACCCTGGGTCGAGGCTTACAGCTCGACTGGAGCTTCACCCTGGGAATCTGCAACCCCCAGTGATTACCCTTTTGGGACTTACAGCTCGTCTGGAGCCTGTATTGGGGACATCACACATCCCAGCGACCCTCGGATGGAGACCTACAGCTCGCCTGGAGCTGCATCTGAGGACGCCACATTCCCCGTTGAGGAGCGGTGCCCCTGTGCCGGCACCTTCGCTGACATAAAGGTTGTGTTTGCAAGAAGGCTGCAAGAGGGCCTAGAGCGGGACCAGGGGTCCACAGAGGAACTTTGGTACGAGGCCCTGGACATGAGAGGGACTGCCATGGTGTGTACGTTCCCTCCGACGCTGTCATTCACCGGGTGCAGTACGATGTGCGAGCAGCGTTCCTGCAAGGTCGGGCCCCAGAGGAGTGGGAGGCCGAGCTCCGGAGTCTGGTGCAACAGGAGATCGCACTGGACGCCGCATACCGCGCGCTCCGGTGGCTAACCGCCCCTCCGACAGTGCGCCCTATTGAAGGCAGCTCCACCGCAGGGCCCCGCTACGGAGGCACGGGGCTGCTCTACGAGAGCGTGGCCGCAGACGCCGAGTTCGGAGAAGAGACCGAAGAGCGATTGGAGGAGATTCTGGAGCGACGGGAACTGGAGCTCCCGTCCGACGTCAGGGACTCGGTGTTTGAGGAACTGGAGTCCCTAGCAGAGCGAGAGTGGGAGCTCGAGGTGGCTTACCGAAGATTGTTGGACGGCGCTCCGCAGTCGAGCCTGAGTTCCCCATGCTGGGACGGGTCGGCGGAAGAAGTCGACAGTCCCCAGGTCTGGGACTTATGGGAGGCCGAGGTGGTCCCATGGGTACCCGTGGGGGTCCCAGCAGAGGAAGTTATTCCCTTCACCCCGCAAGCGGACAGGGTGGCCGAGGCCACGGGTCCAGCGGGGGAGCGGGCAACGGGGCAGAGCGCCGCTGGCCTCTGTCCACTCCCCGATGCCAAGAGAGTTGTCCTCCAACCAGCGGAAGAGCTGGCCACGGGGCAGAGTGCCGCTGGCCTCTGCCCACTACCCACGGTCTGCCAGGAGGAGCAGACGGATGGTTCCCCCGGGCTGGGCTGTGAGCAGCCACGAATTGCCCCGGGGGGTGAAGAGACCATCCTCCTGCAAGGTGATCCTCACCCAGCAGGGAAAGTTATCCCCTTCACCCCGCAAGCGGACAGGGTGGCCGAGGCCACGGGTCCAGCGGGGGAGATGGCAACGGGGCAGAGCGCTGCTGGCCTCTGCCCACCCCCAGTCGCAACGAGGGTCGTTCCTCAACCGGCAGAAGAGCTGGCCACGGGGCAGAGCGCCGCTGGCCTCTGCCCACTGCCCACGGTCTGCCAGGAGGAGCGGACGGATGGTTCTCCCGGGCGGGGCTGTGAGCAGCCCTGGATGGTCCCGGGGGGTGAAGAAACCATCCTCTTGCAAGGGGATCCTCACTCGGCAGAAAAGATTACCCCTTTCACCCCGCAAGCGGACAGGGTGGCCGAGGCCACGGGTCCAGCGGAGGAGCGGGCAACGGGGCCGAGTGCCGCTGGCCCCTGCCCACTGCCCAGTCTGCCAGGTGGAGCAGACAGATGGTTCCCCCGGGCTGGGTTGTGCGCAGCCGTTGATTGCCCCGGGGGGGAAGAAACCATCCTCCCGCAAGGAGATCTCCACCCAGCGGAAGAGCTGACAACGGGGCAGAGCGCCGCTGGCCTCTGCCCATTCCTCCCAATTTGCCCCGAAGGGCAGAGCGAGGATGACCCCGTGCGACTGCCGTTGCAGCTATTTATTTCCCTCTTCGGCTGCCAGGAAGAGCAGCCGGGTTTGACCCCATTTGTCCTCTCGGTTGCCGTTTCCGTACCTGCCTCTCCAGCAGAAGAGCTGGCAACGGGGCAGAGCGCCGCTGGCCTCTGCCCATCTTGGCAACCCTTTGGCTCGGAGGCCTCACGCAGCCACGGTTCTTTCCCACGGCTGACCGAGGCACCCGGGGCACGTGCATTTAGCACCCGGTGTCCCCGGGTGAGCGATAACCCTGGAGGGGACACAGGAGGTACTCCTCCCCAGACATATGTCCTTTCGCCCAACCGGGGTAACCCTGAGGACGTGGGGCCCCGACCAAGCTGGCACGGCCGCAAGGCCAAATGGAGAAGCCTGGTGGCCCGGCCTCCCCAGACCGACTACGGGCCTGGGAGCACCGACTTCCCCGGTATGACCCGGTGGGGTCAGACCAGGTGCGTCGCACTGGGGGAGGGGGAGGAGTGTCACGGAATGGCCCAGCACCCTCAGCCAGGGGCGGTGCACAAGGACAGTGATATGGCCATGGACAATTAGGTGCGGTGGCACGCACGGAGTTTTAAAGTACGTTTATTTAGATGTGGTTATGTGTGGTGTAATACAGTGTTCCCCGTTGATTGTGAAATGTGTTCCCTTTGTCTGCCTTGCCCGCCGCCATTTTCCGATTGCCTCGTGGTTGCAATCAGATTATTCGAATCGGAAAATGGCCGATTCGAACCATCCGGTTCGAATCGTAAAATGGCCGATTCGGACCATCCGGTCCGAATCGGCGACTCCCCGAACTGCAACGGCCAATGGGTCCTGTGAGGGCGGGCAGGGATTCCCATTGTATTGTAATTCGTGTAAAGTTGATAAATGCCTGAGCTGTGAATAATAAAGCCAGATTTAGCAGTGCATCCAGCCTCGTCTGATGTCTTGATTTCTCCGCCGTACTTCATCGTCTGAGTATTCCCCGCAGTCTCAGGGTACGGTGTTCACTTAGATCCGAACCGAACCGAGCGCTCTGTGCCTGCATCTTGCATCAGGACAGAGGCGCAGCGGATGGTGTTCGGTTCCCAGACGATTAGCCCGAGATCCGATCCGAAGGGCGCGGCCGTGTACCGCGCTTCGGTATTGGAAGAGATCGCTGTAAGATCCGAATACTTTGCCGATCCCGCCAGATCCGAAGCTGCATCCATAGAAGATCCGAAAAGTCCTCCGCAATCAGATCCGAATATTCCTGGAAAAGATCCGATCTCCGAAATCGGCCAGCCGCCCGCAGACGCACTCCACACCCACAAGGTCAGTGAACCAGCTGCTCGGGACGCTGAGTACCGTATGGCTCAGTGGTCGGGCTGGTTCTAGGCAGGGGTCCCCTCCACCGCCCGCTAACCCTTCCCCAGGGTCACACCAGGCCGCACGAGACGCCGAGTGCGCGTCACTCGGTAGTCGGGCCAGCGGTAAGCGACGGGGCCACGCAGATAGAGCACACCCGCAGGCGGAACAACATCCCATTCCGTCATACCGAGCCCTAACATTCTGCTCCATTTTTGCTTAATTGTAAGGCAACAGATTCCGCTTTTCTGTTTTTTATCAATGTTAATTATTTTAATACTTCAACTAAAACCTCAACTGAAAGTCTCTTTGGCACTTTTTTATTTTTTTGGAGGGGTTGGGGGGCGTTCCAGATTTCTGTGGTTACAGGCTCCTGAGATGTAAATCCAGCCCTGGAGGAGACACATGGTCCCACGCTAATTCCGCTCTGCTCTGTGTATGTGTTTATGAACGCATATATATAACATTGGAGTAACTTTTTTCCAGTACATTTTATTCCCATCTTTAAAAGTTTGGAAAGTCTTGCCAGATAATGATATGTTTACTTTGGAAGAATAAAAGGGCTTCCTGTATTCCTCTATCCTCTCGTAACCTGATTTCATTCCTCCCCCAGCTCAGCAGAGCGCACAACACACAAAGCCTCGTGAAAATACCCCTCTGTCTTCCTCTTGCCTCCCCTGACTCGGCAGTGCACGCTGCACAGAGGAGACGTCTGTGTCTGCTGAAAACACAGGAATAAAGATTTCTCGTTAAAAGGTTGAAAGGACTAAAATGCTTTAATTTCAGAATGGATTTATCATTAAAATTACCACCAGATTAACCCTTTAAGGGAATGTCATCCTGCACAGACTGTGTTTTAGAAAATGTTTGGTTAGTTCTGGAATAATGGACAGACCTGTAGATGTAGCAATAACCGCAATCAAATCAACCTTCAAAACAAAACCCACATGCTCTAATTACCTTGAGAGCGAATCCTTTGGACACAGTTCCTGGGGGACACCGCGCAATATCGCCCCAGCGACCCCAACGGGCTCCATTCGATACACTGATAAAAGTAGGGCCACCAATTGCAATGGAGATTGAAGACAGGAGAAGAAATGATAATGTGAGGAACATGATGTCCCGGAGCTCTGTTCACTGCTGAGATGTCAGAATCTGCTTTAACCTACTGACCACGAGCAGCACTGTGCCAGGTTATATAGGAAAGGACACAATGCCCAGAGTGGGGGCCGTGCCACGTCATGTCCAGTCATAGCACTCACGTGCTTTCATGCAAGATTTATTTTAATGAGGAATAACATCCTGGAATAACATCCTGGAATAACATCCTTAACATTGTGCAAAGTCTCCTCCATCATCATCTCACAAGATCACACAAAAGACAATGGGAACAAAGAACCACAGCTATAAATACAGTAATATATATAAAAATATATAGTTCATACAATTTCCTTCAGGTTTTATGATCAAAATTGCGCTAATTTTTTTATACATTGATAAAAATCCACTAATTTCAATTTTTAGAAGTAACTAGATCTCTCTCCCTGACTCTTTCTTCCTGTAGGGCAGAGCTTTCAAAACTTTTGGTGTTGGTGAAACACTTTTTAGACATGCATCATTTGGTGAGTTTTACTGGCAAACTCAGTTTAATCCTTTAGTGGCCGCGGATTACCATGAACGTCACGGCTACAGGTCTCTTTTAGATCGGATCGCTTCCAGCAGCTCAAACGTCATTGCAGGCTGCCTGGGAGTCCAGGCATCCATGCAATGGCGGTTAGAAGTGCCGGAGCCCCTTGTGATCGCTCCCCAGGAGCGATCAACATCCGGTTTAACCAGAAAGGTACCCCACACTTCTACAGAGCACTGGAAGCGATCGGTGTCATCGCTTCCAGCTGCTCTGAGTATATTGCAAGGATGCCTCGACATCGAGGCATACTTGCAATATGGTTATCTGCCGCTGGTCTGTCCGTGATCGCTCCCCCCAACGATCACTTCCAGTAGCGGCAGGAAGTACTGAGTGCCATGAGGTATCGTGGCACTCAGTACAAAAAAGATCACATAAGTGATCAGGTGCTCTGCTGGATGCCTCGAGGGATCAAGGCACCCAGCAGACATAAAAAAAGTGTAAAAAAAATAAAAAATGAAAAAAAATAAAGGTATAAAAATAAAATAAAAGTGACAGCCAAGATGGCGCTGCCCTTCTAAGGGCAGGGTCATCTTGGGGCTGTGTGGGATGTTCCTAGCCTGCCTCATCAGAGAGGCAGGCTGGCAACATCCAATCAGAAGTTATAAAAAATATTATTAAAATTTCTAATTTGTCAGTAGGAATGAGCGTTCGGTTCGATTCAAACGTGAGTTCCAATTGAACATCGGCCATTCGAGTGTTCGGCGAATATGGGATGTTCGCGGTTTGTTCGACCGCGGACATTCCATAATTTAAAATGTGTCCGCAGGTCTCCTAAATGTACCGGCGGCTGCCAGTACATTTAGGAGACCTGTGGCCACCGGCCCCCGTATCTCACCTGTCCTGCAGCTGTCCCGGCCTCCTGTTCCCCAGTCCATCAGCTCCTCCAATCCGTCTGGCCGCGGCTCCTCTCTGCCCCACGTCTTCATGCTGAATGATCTGATTGGGCAAAGTCCTGCGCCTGACCTGGACTTTGCCCAATAAGGGCTCTAATTCAATATTGAGCCCTGATTGGGCAAAGACCAGGTCAGGTGGAGGACTTTGGCCAATCAGAGCTCAGCATGAAGATGAGGCATGGGGCAGATCTTTAACCAAGCTTTGATTGGTTAAAGTCGGTGCAAGACTTTAACCAATCAGAGCTTGGTTAAAGCTCATCTTCATGCTGAGCTCTGATTGGGCAAAGTCCTGCACCTGACCTGGACTTTGCCCAATCAGATCAGATTTGACAGGTTCGAGATTTTAGGTAGATTTCGTGAGATTAGAACAATTGAGGCAGGTTTAGAGAGATTTTAGAGAGATTTATGTGTTTATTTTTATTTTCTTGTGAAACCCAAAGGTTCTTTTGAGAACCAATAATCTGCTTATATATATAATAATTATAAAAATTTATTTTATAATCTATTATAAATAATGTCTGAGAGGGTGTACAGCGCCGAGGAGGCATATGCCATCCTGCCGTCAGAATCTGAGGCTTCTGTGTCTGACTCAGACCCAGATTTTGACACTGCCAGGTGCTCAGAGACATCGCTGGATAAATAATCTACGGTGGCTGATGTATCTCCTAGTGATGTTTCTGATGCAGATCCTGGGCCACCACCTGCCAGCAGGAGACGCACAGCTCCAGCTGAGGAGTTGGTACTGCCTCATCGCCAGAGGCCAGATATCCCTCCTTTCACGGCAAATCCTGGCATCAATATTGATGTTGCAGGATTTACCGCCACACAGTTTTTGCAGGTGGTTCTGGGGGATGATTTGTTGGACCACATTGTTGCCCAATCAAATCTGTATGCCCATCAGCATTGTGCTGCGAAGCCAGACTCGTACTTGGCAAGGCAGCAATGGACCACCCTAGATGTGCCCAAATTTCTGAAATTCTGGGCACTTACTATGCTGATGGGCATCAGAAAGAAGCCCTCAATTCGCTCCTACTGGAGCAGTAGCCCCATCTGCTCTACCCCATTTACCCCCATTAAATGTCACATAGAAGGTATGAAAACATTTTGCGTTTCATGCACTTCAGTGACAACAGCCTGTGCCCCCCTAGAGAGCATCCCCAGTTTGACAGGCTGTATAAAATCCGCCCCCTGATTACCCACTTCGCCGCCAGGTTTGCAGAGGCTTATAACCTGGAAGGAATATCTGCGTGGGTGAATCCCTAATGATGTCATGCCTGCTGGTGCTCCTGCAGTGCAGCCTTCCCAACAGAGAGGGCGCCAGTCTCTGAATCAGGCCACTTTGATTGCCGCACCTGGTCAGGGATCTAGGCCGTTAAATATCAGTCACAGTCTGTGCTCTGGGCCCTGACGTGGTTATTTCTAGCCCTCAGCGCGTTTCTATAGCTTATGTATATTGGTTTTCTGGTTTGACTTCTGGCTGGTATATGGACTGTGTTTTCTGCATTAACCCTTGGCATATGTTTATCTCGTGTACCGACCTCTGGCTTGTTATTACTACGTTATCTCTCTTGTCCCTGATCTGTACTTCTATATATTTTAGATTAGTACCTGGCCATTCTAAGGACCAGCTTCTCAGTTTAGGGTTCTATGACGGAATGGAGATGTTGTTCCGCCTGCGGGTGTGCTCAATCTGCGTGACCCCGTCGCTTACCGCTGGCCCGACTACCGAGTGGCGCGCACTCGGCGTCTCGTGCGGCCTGGCGTGTCCCCGGGAAGGGGTTAGCGGGCGGTGGAGGGGACTCCTGCCTAGAACCAGTCCGACCACTGAGCCATACAGCACTCAGCGTCCCGAGCAACTGGTTCACTGACCTTGCGGGTGTGGGACGTCTGTGGAGATCGGATCTGCCGCGGAGGAATCCTCGTATCGGTTGTGGGAAACGTTTCGGATCTTGCGGGAAACGTTTCCGATCTCGGTGCGGGTAAACAGTCGGATCTCAAGCGGATGCCTTTTCGGATCGGATCGGGAATGAAGGAATCTTCGGATCTGCCGGGATGGGCGAGGGATTCGGATCTTACCGCAATCCCTCGCAATACCGGAGCGCGGTACACAGCCGCGCCCTTCGGTTCGGATCTCTGCCAAGCAATCTGTGAACCGAATCTTCATACGCTGCGCCTCTGCCCTGATACACGATGCAGGGACAGAGCGCTCGATTCGGATCGTATCGTGGTGGTCACCGTATCCTGAGATCGCGGGGGACACTCAGATGCGAAAATACGGCGGAGACAAAGACACATCAGTCGAAGCTGGATGCACTGCAAAATCTGCCTTTATTATGCACGGTTCAAGCATTTATCAACTTCACATAAATTACAATACAATGGGACTCCTTGCCCGCCCTCCCAGGACCCATTGGCCATTATACTTCAGGGAGTCGCCGATTCGGACCGGATGGTCCGAATCGGCCATTTTACGATTCGAACCGGATGGTTCGAATCGGCCATTTTCCGAATCGAGAATTCTGAACTGCGCCACAAGGTGATCGGAAAATGGCGGCGAGCAAGGCAGACAAAGGGAAAATACATTACGCAATAAACCAACGGGGAACACTTTATTACACCACACAATAATCACATCTAAATAAAAGTACTTGTAAAACTAGGTGCGTGCCACCACACCCAAGTGTCCATAGCCACCATTGTCACTGCACCGCCCCTGGCTGAGGGTGCTGGGCCATTCCGTGACAGGTTCTTTCTTGCCTTTCTGGGTTTTGTCTGCGTGCTGGGTGACTCTATATCCTTACAAATGAATTACAAGAAGGCTGGGATTCAAGCAGTATATTCCTTCCAAACGCTCCAGGTATGGAGTGAAGGTGTATAAGCTCTGTGACAGCGAGAGTGGATATACTCAGGCCTTCCGGGTGTACGAGGGAAAGGATAGTAGCCTTGATCCTCCAGGTTGCCCAGAACACATGGGAACCAGTGGCAAGATTGTGTGGGACCTACTTTTTCCCCTGATGAACAAAGGGTATCACTTGTATGTTGATCATTTTTATACAAATGTCCCTTTGTTCAAGCTGCTGTATTGTTTTGATACAGTAGCATGCGGTACTGTTCGCAAGAACCGCGTAGGTTTCTCAGCACAGCTTGCCTGCACCCAGTTAAAAAGGGGGGAGACCTCAGCTCTGCGCCAAGAGGAGCTGTTGGCGGTCAAGTACAAAGACAAGAAGGATGTATACCTTCTATCCACCATCCACTCTGAGAGGTCTGTGGAGGTCTCTGTACGTGGCAGAGCTGAGCGCATCAGGAAGCCAGTGTGCATCAAAGTCTATAACCGGCATATGGGTGGGGTTGATCTGGCAGATCAGCTGCTCCAGCCCTACCAGATTATGCGGAAGTCAAGGGCCTGGTACAAAAAGGTTGCAATTTACCTGATGCAAATTGCAACCCACAATGCCTTTTTGCTCTTCCAAAAGGCAAACCCCGGAGTGACACTGTCCTTTTTACAATCTCAGCTCCAGGTCATTTCTGGGCTTTTGTACCAGGATGCACCTGCTCCCCAGGCGGTGATGGGGGACAGAGTTGGGGCTACACATTTTATTTTTAAAATCCCCCCTACTGAGGGCAAACAGAGACCCAAAAAAAGATGCAGGGTGTGTTTCAAGAGGGGGCAGAGGAGACACACAACCTTTTACTGCCCAGAATGCCCTGGACAACCCGGTCTGTGTCTTGGACTGTTTCAAGGTATATCACACTGTGCGTGATCTGTGATTTTTTTTTTTCCTTTCTATTTTTTCTTACAGTCTAGTTAGTTAGTTCGGTTTATTTATTTTTTTCTTTTACTGCACCAGACTTTTACATTTTATTCCTACATTTTTATGTTCTACAATTGGTGCTGTATTTTGCCAAAATCTTGGCAAACCTATGCATGGGGGTCATGGGTGTACTCAGGAGACCTTGCAGAAAACAATCTGGAGAGTTTTCATGCGGTAACTGACAACAGTGTCTCCTAAATTTCAGTCCAAATCTAATGTGGGCGTAAAAATCTGAAAATTGAAAAATTACCGCCACACACCTTCTCAAATGTTTTGGGCTAAAACCGTTGCATCCATGGCATCAAAGCACTCCATATGCAATACCTTGGGGTGACATCATTTCAAATATAAACACTTTTCTGGCAATAATTCAAACTGGGGTATGCGGTAGACCCAAAACCGAAGATAGGCCTATCTGAAGAAATGATCTCAATTTCAAGTCCAATAACAAAGTCCTACAAATTGTATTTGAACCTTCCCAAAATCCTGGCAAACCTATGCATGGGGGGGCATGGGTGTACTCAGGAGACCTTGCAGAAAATAACCTAGAGAGTTTTCATGCAATAACCGACAACAGTGTCTCCTAAATCACAGTCCAAATCTAATGTGGGTGTAAAAATGACCACCACACAGTATCCAATTTGTTTGGGGCATCCGTGGCATAAAAACACTCCATTTACAATACTTTGGGGTGGTAGCTTACCAAATATATGCACGTTCATGGCAATAAAGAAAATTGGGAAATGGAAAAAGGCCCCTAAAAAGAACATAAGCAAAGAATTATAACGACTTATCATGCTTTCTCTCACGCTTCTGCTCTTTACTTCTACCTTTCTCCTTAAATGGAACTCCTGCCCCTCTACCACCGACCCCTACACTATCTGCATCTCTCCCTCCCTCCTCTCGTCCCACATGATGGCCTCGCATGAGCTCCTTTGTTTCCTCAGAACATGGTCTCCCTCTAACTCTCGTGCTGCCAATCACTCCTCTCCCACAAATCCCATTCCCACCTTCTCTTTCTCACCCTCCTGCTGTTACTCTATTCAGGTGACATATCCCCTAACCCTGGCCCCACAACACATCCAATACTTACCTGCAAGCCCAGCAACCTCATTCCCATAATCCCTCAGCGCCTGTCCTCTTTCTCCTGCGCCCTCTGGAACGCTCGCTCTGTGTGCAACAAACTCACAGCCGTCCATGACCTCTTCCTTTCAAACTCCTTCAACCTCCTAGCTTTAACTGAAAGTTGGCTAACTCCCTCTGACGTGGCCTCCGTTGCTGCTCTCTCACATGGCGGTCTACACTTGAGCCATACCCCCAGACCGGGTGAGAGAAATGGTGGCGGGTCAGACTCCTGCTCTCTCCCACCTGCACCTACCAGCATCTCCCTCCACCCCCATCCCTCTCCTTCTCCTTCGAGACACACTGCATCTGCCTGTTCTCTCCTCTGGCTCTCAGGGTGGCAGTCATCTACCACCCACCGGGACCAACCTCCCAGTTCTTTGACCACTTTGCTACCTGGCTTTCTCACTTCCTGAACTTCTAATCTTCCATGCCTAATTCTCAGGGACTTCAACATTCCCATTGACGATCCTTCCGCTCCTGCTGCCTCCAAACTTCTTTCACTCACGTCCTCCCTTGGACTCACACAATCCTCCCTCCTCCCTACCCACCGCGATGGTCACGTTATTGACCTGGTCTTTTCCAACCTCTGCTCCATTTCTGAGTTCAAGTGTCGCCCTTTCCCCATCTCTGACCACCACCTTCTCTCTTTCAACCTATCTGGACTTCCTAAACACCCTGCTCCCCCACCCCGCACACACACTCGCAGAAATCTACATGCTGTGGACCCCCATCAATTCTCCAACCTACTTCACCACCTCCCTCATACCTCATCCTTCATCTGCCCTGATGCTGCCACTAATCACTACAACACTACGCTTATCTCTGCTCTAGACACTCTTGCTCCTCTTCGACTCTGTAAGGCCCCACGCCTCCAGCTTCAGCCCTGGCACACCCTCCAGACTCGCTACCTGCAAAGATGCTCCCGCACCGCAGAGCGTGCCTGGAGGAAATCCTGCTCTGAAGCTGATTTTGTTCACTTCAAGTTTATTCTCCGGTCATACACCTCTGCCCTCCACTTGGTCAAACAATCCTTCTTCTCATCTCTTATATCTACGCTGTCCTCCAACCCTAAACGGCTCTGGTCCACCTTCAACACCCTCCTCTACCCACCTGCACCTCCCCCCTCAGCTGCCTTCAGCGCTCAAGACCTGACAGACTACTTCCTCATTAAAACTCAAACTATCAGAAGCAACATCCCAACACAAGATAATTATCTGCCACCTCCACTCCCACAGGTCCCCTCTGCCACCCTCTGCCGCTTCCTCCCAGCCACTGAGGAGGAAGTCAATTCCTTATTGTCCTCCTCACATCTCACCACGTGCCCGCTCGACCCCATTCCCTCACATCTAATTCCTCCCCTCTCCTCCTCCCTCACCCCTGCTCTCACACACATCTTCAACCTATCTCTCTCCACTGGCTCCTTTCCATCCGCCTTCAAACACGCGCTAGTTACCCCTTTACTAAAGAAACCATCCCTAGACCCCAACTCTCCATCCAACTACCGCCCTGTATCCCTGCTTCCCTTCACATCAAAACTCTTAGAAAAACTAGTCTTCAACCGCCTCTCCCTCTTCCTGTCCTCCAATTCCCTACTTGACCCCCTGCAATCTGGCTTCCGTCCCCTACACTCAACTGAAACTGCCCTCACCAAAGTCACCAACGACCTCCTAACTGCTAAAAAACACGGCCACTATTCTATTCTCATCCTGCTTGACCTCTCGGCTGCTTTTGACACTGTTGACCACCCCCTCCTTCTACAGACCCTCAACTCTCTGGGTCTCGGTGACACTGCACTTGCTTGGGTTGACTCCTATTTATCCTTCAGGTCCTTCTGTGTGTCCTTTGCTGGTAACTCCTCCTCTTCATTGCCTCTATCTGTTGGTGTACCTCAAGGCTCTGTCCTTGGTCCTCTGCTCTTTTCCATCTACACCTCCTCCCTGGGCAAAATCATCAACAGCTTTGGCTTTAATTACCACCTCTACGCTGATGACACTCAGATCTACCTCTCTACCCCTGATCTCTCTCCCCCTGTCCTTTCAAAAGTCAGTGACTGCTTATCTGGCATCTCCTCCTGGATGGCCTCCCACCACCTAAAGATCAACATGTCAAAGACTGAGCTCCTACTTATTCCTCCCTCCAATGCCTCCCCACCTCCTGACTTCTCTATCACGGTGGAGGGTATCACCATCTCCCCATCAAACCAAGTTCGCTGTCTTGGAGTTACACTTGACTCTGCTCTTTCCTTCATCCCCCACATCCAGTCTCTTTCCTCCTCCTGCCGATACCAACTGCATAATATTTCCAGAATTCGGCCATTTCTTACCGCTGTCACCACAAAACAACTCATACACGCCCTGGTAATCTCCCGACTCGACTATTGCAATATTCTCTTATCTGGCCTCCCTCTGTCCCGCCTCTCCCCCCTACAATCCATCCTGAACGCCTCCGCCAGGCTAATTCACCTCACCCGCCACTCTGTCTCTGCCGCTCCCCTCTGCGAGTCCCTTCACTGGCTTCCCATCCACTGCAGAATTAAGTTCAAAATCCTTATCCTTACATACAAAACCCTCACTAACTCAGCGCCCCACTACCTGTCCTCACTAATCACCAGATACATCCCAGCCCGCTCCCTAAGGTCAAACAGTGACCTGCGCCTAGCTTCTCCCCGCATCACCTCTTCCCATGATAGACTGCAGGATTTCTCACGCACAGCCCCCACTCTCTGGAACGCTCTACCTCGTACTGTCAGACTTTCCCCTAACTTCTCTTCCTTCAAACGCTCCCTTAAAACATTCCTATTTAGGGAAGCCTACCACCCAACTCACTGACACAACCATCAATCACTCTCACCTTACAGTCCTCTCCTCCTGTTTCCAACCCCAACCCTCCTAGATTGTGAGTTCCTACGGGAATAGGGCCCTCATCTCCTCCTGTACTGTTTGTCAAATGTTGTTCAATGTATTGAAACCCTGTCTATACTGTGTTTATTGTACAGCGCTGCGGAATATGCTGGAGCTTTATAAATAAAGAATAATAATAATAAAGAATATATGTCAAATTAGAAAAATGACAAGCACATGTCAGAAGATTGGCGTAGCACCCCAAAAACAACCCAACAAATCTATATATGGGTGGTATCACTTTACTCAGAAGATGTTGCTGAACATATTTTGGTTTTTTTTTTGGCAGTAACCCATAACCGGATTTGACAATTCATGCCTAGTATAAAGCGTGTGAAAAAATAACACAAAAATGACTACCTGAAAGTTTGACAAAGAGCTAGTGCATGGAAAGTGTTAAAATACAACTCTTTGACGTACCCTAGGGTGTGCCCTTTCTAAAAATATATGGTTTGATGGGGTAAATTACTTTGGCCGGCTTCAAAAATGTCCCAAATAGGACATGGGTCCATAATGACGAAATGTTAAAATTCCAAGTTGGAAAACTGAAATGCACACCCCCCAAATAAGACCTATTAGCCCCCAAATGACCCGACATACCTATTGTTATGCTCTCTGCTTGTTCAGATATGAGGCTGGGCTGTCAGGTTCACTATTGCTTTATTGCAGGAGACTTACTGTTATATACAGGCTTGGATAACTACAGGAACACAGGATCATGCATCTGCCTTCATTACTGCATCACACTAACTGACTCCTGAAGATGGATGCCGTGCCCTCTGACCTGTGTCATCCTGGTCAGAGCCACTAGTTAAAGTGATAACACATGTATAGTACAGTCAGCTATAACACCTTCCTCCCCACCCCAAAAAAAACCCCAGAACAACATAATAAAAAACCTATTAACTAATCAACAACCATAACAATCGAACACAGTTCATCCGAGGAACTTGGAGAGTGTCACTGAAAAACTGATGACTAGTCTTCTGAAGAAAATTGCGGGGCCAAATCATCCGTATCTTTCCAGGCCCTATGCGTGGACCGACAGATGTCTCTTATCCGTTCTTGAAAATGTAAGCGGTCAGGAGGGCGTTGGGGACAGCCACCAGCCGGTGGGGTGTTGGAGGTGGTAGGATTGGATGAAAGATCAACTGGTGGGGTCAAGGAAGGTACAGAGAGGTCAGGTGGGGGGTGTGGCTGGCTGCTCATGGGGGGCGTGGCCGGCTGCTCATGAGAGCAGAAGTGTATTACAAGAGCTCTTCACGTCTGCTCAAAACGGGGGCATTTAAGAGACTTTTACCGCAGAGATTACCCTTGGAAGGGTCCCTGAGCGTCTGACTGTCGGTAATACCTTGTCTGGAGGCCAGTTGGTTCCCCCCCTCCGGACCAGAGACTGAAGTTACTGCAGATGACTGCTGCCTCGTGGTGACGGCAGCCATTTTGAGAGGCTGGAATGGAGCTGAACAAAGCAGGCAACTTAAAACACCCCCCCCCCCGAGTAGCGCAGATGGCCGCGATAGCAGGCCTCGAGGCATGTCTGGCTTTGCTAGAGGGAGATGATGAGGCCCCGCTTACAAAGGGGACCTGGCGCCAGCTGATGAGCATGCTGAGGGGCTGCAGGGGAGTGACGGATCCCTGCCTGAGTGAGCTGGATGGAGCCTTTCCATCCGGGGGATGTACCTGAGAGGAGGGCCGGCTGGCTGAAGAGGAGGGGGTCCAAGAAGATGTGGGGAGCCTGTCCCTGTTGCCGAGGGTCGATCCTCTACCTCTGGCGTGGAGCGATTGGCTGATGCTGCAGCCTTGTGAGGTGGTTATCGGAGAGGAGGTATTGGGACCGCCTGCAGTATGCCCCCCTCGAAGGATTCATGATGAGGGTGTTGCTGGGCATCGGGAGGCTGTCTGCTGGTGGGCTGGGATGTCGCCCTTCTCCTCCAGCCGAGGCTTCGGTCGTGTTTACAGCGGCTCAGGAACATCCCATCTGCAGGAACCTGCAAGAGGTACCTGGACTTGGCGAAGCGGCACACCCTGCCTTTTTGCTGGATATGGGGTGAGGTATCCTGTGATGCGCTTGTGACCCTATGTTTTCTGATGTGATTCCACCCGCTATCCCCCCCCCCCACTCTGAAACACTTTGGACATTTTTGAGAGTTGTTTGCTTGTCCCGATGTGTTTGTCCCCCATAGAGGTCTTATTTGCCTTTTTGGGACTGGTCCCCGGCTGGGGATGATGTTCAGTGAGACACACCTTAGTTCTTCTTTAGTTTTCAGATGGATCTTTTCCCTACAGAGGACTTATTCTATGCTGTTGTTTAATGTCTCTTTCGATGTCTTGTTGCTTTACCACCTGTTTTTTTTATATATATATATAATGTAACGGGTTTTGGTGTAGTCCCACAAATACCCCTGTGGTCCTTTACCTCAGTTACCTTCAAGCGCTTTGTAAGCCGATCCTGAGCCTCTTCTACCTGGGAGTTGGGGTACATGACTGCGGCAATGCCTCCACCCAACTGGACATCCAGGCTTTGGGTGTGAGATCCAGTTGGGAACATATTTAAACAAGCAATAAATCAACACAGAGCTATCTTTTATAGAACTTTGTATTGCACAGCAAAACTCTATGCAAAAATAAATGTAACGGTCTAAATAAACATAATCCAGTGGAATAAGTAAATAACGCGAGAGTCAGTATGAGTTTTCCCACAAACAATACTGTGGCCCACCCTAGTCTTTTCCATAATGGTACCATAGGTAGGTGGTGCACATTGTTGGGGCCCAGAATAATTGTAATTGTGCTGTTACAGTTATATTCATATTCATTTAGATGGGGATTTATACTGTATATATAGTCCTTATGCTGCCACCTAGTGGTCTTTCTGTATTGTACATGCTTTTCTCTGTTCCCTCGCTTTATGATGATGCGCTTCCTGTGTGTGTGAAGTTCCACCCTTCTTTGTGAGTAAGAGCTGTATCATGGTGAAGTTAACAATCAGCACATGTCTTTCCATTGTATGATAAGGACAGCATCATCTTTGACCGCATAAAACATCTCATTCCATTATCTGCTGTATCCTGTGATCTGATGTATGGAATAAAGCAAGTAGTGGAAAGAAACAGTGTTTTGGTGAGTTCAGCTATCTGATAAGGATTGTCCTCGGTGATTGCATCTACTTATACAGGCCAGGCATAGAGGTCTCTGCAAGGGATAAATCGCTATACAACGATCGGAGTCAGAATAGTAATCCACTTTGTTTGTAATATGCTGGGATGTACCAGGGATCAGAGAAGTCATAGACTGCTGCTTTAATAACCAGTGTCAGAATGCCTTGTTGTATAACCAAGGGGAGAGGTCTCAGTTTACCATTCCAGTCTGTAATCAGATTTTGTCCAGGAAGGGGAGAAGCTGCTCCTCTGAGATTCCTTCTTTCTGCAGAACAATCACTGCCAGGAACAGTTCTGTGCTTTGATCTGGATACAGAGTCTGCTGGGAGCCTTTATGCAGGATGCTTCAGCCCTGGACACAATACCACAAATCTCAGCCACCATCATCTTCCAGCTTCCTCTTTCTTGCTTCCTCCCTTGCCGCCCTGCCTCCACACACAAAACCATAGAGCCACCAATCTTGAAGCTCCAGAGCAAACAGAAGGTTGCCATCTGCTGGTTACTACATAGAAACTGCAGGGTAGTAGAATTACTGTACTCCAGGGGTTACATATATATATTATTATTTTTTTCAAGGACTTTGATTTTTGATGACTTATTATTACCCCCTTTTCTTTTCCCTTTCTCCACCTATTTTGTACCTTAGGGATCCCGCTGATGACAACCCTTCTGGGGCTGAAAACGCCCGAGACTCCCCCCACCCTTTTGTTTTACCCACACATGCTCTAATTATACTCTGTTCCCCCTTCTCCCTCTTTCTTTTTGGCGTCTTGGGTTCGGCTCGAGGTGTGCCATTATGGCAGGCACCTAGGCTCTGAACGCAATGCTTGGCCCTCGAGTGCCCTGGCCTTGTGACCTGTACTCTTCCATGGCCTCCCTCTTGTTCTACGCACTCCTGGGAGTGAGCCAGGAAGGTCACTTAGTAGGCCTTGCCACTCCACCCACTGTTTTATTCTTGTTTTTAGGTCCTGGGGTATTTTTTGGTGTGTGTGGTTTTTTGGGGGGTTTTCTCTGTACTCCCCCCGTCTCTTTTCTCCCCCTCACTGTTGGCTGCTGATATCTCAGTATCTGAGAATAGATACATAATTACTGTCTTTGTTTTCTTATGTGTTATCCTATGCTGATATTTTATGGCCCTGCGCGCTGTTTTCCTCTTTCCAGATGGCTCGTTCTGGCCCGCGAGGCCATTTTCGTTATAACTGTATTGCTGACTTTGCTTCAAATTAAAAACTTTAAATTTAATAATAAAAAAAATACCCACAGGAGACGAGTCCAAAGTTTCTGACTCAACCGAGTCACCATTCCAGATGTCTTCCGACGCATTAGATGTGAACACCGGACCCGTAGGATTGGGGACGTCAAGGGTTCAGGGACCCGTGAACGAGACCGTAGCTGGTCTACATGTCGTCTGGTAATGCTACCATCTTCCAGACGGACTCTGTACACCTTGGATTCTGCAATGGTGGCAGGTAGCCACCGAGTGTTGGCAGATCCATACGATCGAGTCCAGACCTCCTGGTGGGCTGCAAAAACAGGAGACTCTTTGGACTTCACCATCTTTTCTTGGGATTGTAATACATGTTCATGAATGGTCTGAGGGCGAAGCATGTCAAAAGCAGTCCATGGCTGTCTTCCTAACATAAGCTCAGCTGGTGTTGTACCAGTGGTGGCATGTGGTGTAGTTCTGTAAGTAAAAAGGAAAGAGTCCAACTGCTGAGGCAATATGGACCTCTGGCTAGTCACAGCTACTGAGGCCTTGAAATAGTTCTTGAAAGTTTGTACAAACTGCTC
Organism: Leptobrachium leishanense; assembly: GCA_009667805.1. Taxonomy (NCBI): domain Eukaryota; kingdom Metazoa; phylum Chordata; class Amphibia; order Anura; family Megophryidae; genus Leptobrachium; species Leptobrachium leishanense. Next base: position 87,785 of record RXON01002493.1, read on the forward strand.
AGCTTGCCCATTGGTGGCAGGGTGATAGGGGGCAGTTAATTTGTGCTTGATATTATGGACCATAACAAAACTCTGGAACTTGTGAATTGGGCACCATTATCTGTGACAATCTCCCTGGGATACCCAAACGAAGCAAAAATATGCAATAATATGGCAACTGTTGCCTTTGTAGTCAGCTGGGTAACTGGAATGACCTCTGGCCATTTTGAGGGAGCATCAATTATAATGAAGAAGATTTGTCCCCTTATGGGACCTGCAAAATCCAAGCAAAGGCGAAACCAGGGAACCGTGGGCCAAGTCCAGGGTTGAATGCATCCTCGAGGGGGGGTCTCTGGCAGTTTGTGCACATCCTACACAAGCATTGACATATGCCGTGATATCTGCATCTATGTTCGGCCACCACACATAGCCCCGTGCTTTCTGTTTCATTTTCTTGGTTCCAGGGTGACCAGTATGTAGCAAGTCCAAGATGTGTCTCTGGAGGGATTTTGGAATGACCACTCGGTCTCCCCGTAAGACACAATTATCCTTCACAAACAATTCCATCCGCTTACGGTAGTAAGGTTCATGTTCCTGTGATACCGTTGCAGGCCAGTCATCTCGTATAAGGGTAAGCACGTTTGTCAGAAGGGTATCCCTCACAGTATGGGCTGCTATCTATCTGGAAGTCAGGAGGTGTGAGGTAGTGTACCTACAACTCTTGACTGATGGGGTCGACTCTAGAGGCAGTTCTGTGAGACGGGACATTGCATCTGCTTTTGCATTGGCATCATGACTTCGATACTGTATGCGGTAGCTGTATGCTCCCAAGAACAGGGCGTAACGCTGGAGACAGGCTGCAGTTGTCTGAGAGATTCCTTTGTCAGGGCTAAAAATTTGAAGAAGCGGTTTATGATCCGTTAATATAGTAAACTCTCTACCGTACAGGTAAAGGTGAAACTTCCGAATTGCCCATATCAGTGCAAGTGCCTCTTTATCAATTCGAGAGTAATTCTTCGTCAAGGATCTGGAGGCGAAACCCACCGGTATCTCAGAGCCATCCGGGAGGATGTGGGAAAGAACAGCGCCCAGACCATAAGGAGAGGCATCACAAGCCAGGGTGAGAGGCTTCTGGAGGTCGTAGTGCACAAGCATACATGACGCTAACAGTTTCCATTTAAAGGACTTAAAGGCATGTTGACATTCAACTGACCAGTCCCACCTGGAGTGTTTCTCCAGGAGCTTATGCAGTGGAAACAATGTATGAGCAAGGTATGGAAGAAATTTATTATAGTAGTTAAGTAGGCCAAGGTACGATCGTAGTTGATTGACACTTGTTGGGGCTGGAGCTTTGACTAAAGCATCGACCTTGTCTTCAGCAGTATGAATGCCCTCTGCATCTACTAAGTGGCCACAAAACTCCAATTTAGGCACCATGAATTAGAATTTTGTCAAATTTACATTGAGACCTTGGTCCTGAAGTCTTTGTAAAACGAGCTCTACATTCTGCTTGTGTTCTTGGTCCATGCGACCAGTAGGGATGTGCGTTTCTCGGGTTCGGAATTTTCGGAATTTTCACGAAATTTCCCGATTCGTGTTTTCGGATGCGGCTGATTTTCCGAAAATTTTTAGATCCGAAAATGGCAGATCCGAAAAGTTTTCCGAGCCAAAACGAAATATTTTCGGAATTTTCGAATGGACTTGAAATGTGTCAAATCGAAATTTATTTTCACTCTATTCATGATTTCGGTTCCATTCGTAATTTCGGTTCCATTTCGGTAATTCTGGACATCGTATATTTAACTATTATCGGTTATATTGCTGATTCAGTAAATTTTGTATTTGTAAATGCGTATCACTTGTTTTTTTTTGTTTCCAATGATCCGATAATTCTGTCGATACGATAATTCCTTTGTAATCGGGTCGGATCCGATTCGTCCGCGGGTCGCGCATGCGCGCGCGCGGATGTCGTAACTTTATTGAGCCAGTTTTTTGACAACTTTTTGGACAAAATATTGTTTTTATTATTCATCATGGCTGCAAGAGACGAGTGCCATTCAGACACCTCCTCATCTTCTTGCACCCATGAAACACCACCCAGAAAGAAGTGGGCCAGCAACATGGCATTTGACGAGATGCTGGAGCTGGTCCGCATCTTTGATCTTAAGGACTACGACTGCCGTAGGGGCCCTTACGGCAAGAAGAATAATTCTAGAAAGGACCGTATCCTCAATAAGGTTCACACCACCATCCTGGAGCTGTTCTGGAAGGACCGGACGAAGGACCAGCTCCGAAAACACTGGTCCGACCTCAAGACGCGCGAGCAGGAGCAGCTGAGGCACATCCGTCGCGTCATAGCCAAACGTAAGTGTCATGTTACATTGTAAAGCGCTGCGCAAACTGTTGGCGCTATATAAATCCTGTATAATAATAATAATGTGCTTGCATGTGCTAATGTGCACAGAAATACGTTGATTTATCTAGTCCTTTTTTCATGCAATGTGATTGTGTATAGCTTTGCGTTTTCACGACTCGTCATACATGCATTTTTGCCATAGCTCTTCCTGTTTGTGATTTTACGTATTCGTGAAAATTGTGACATTTGATGTATGTAGATGAAGTTACAATGCTGGATTTCTTTGGGAACTGTGTGTATAGTCTGTAGTGTGCTTGGGGGGGGAGGTTGTTGTGATTGAGTGATGCATACGAGATGACCCGCAGCTTGCCCAATATTGGCTCCCATCTGCGCATCAATAAAAATCTCTGCATCTCTGCTAAGTGGTAGGATGGGACATGTAGTTCTTCTGAAAGTGCATCCAAACAGAGCCGCGTTCAATACATCCTCAGCAGCTGCTGAATTGTTGCAGCGAAGCAATTCAGTTTGCTGCAGCAGTGTCATTATTGAACGCTTTAGATGCAAATTTCAAAACAAAATGGCGGATTTCTGTTGTTTCTGCAATATCCAGTTTTATTAGCAGAAACTGAAAGTGAAACTGAGGCTGAGGCCTTCTATAAAATAACTAAAAGCAGTCAGCATCAGCACAATGCGTTTTGTACGCACACAACACAAATAATAGTTTTGATTGAATAAACGTAATGTTTACTTCTGAAAAAAATATATAATTGAACGGTAATATATGTCTATGTGCAGGGGAAATAAATAAATATTTTGTGACTTTAGAACTATGAGATGGGAGTAGTGGTGGGTCAAGCTTGTAGTGGGGTAGTGGAGGGGTGTCGCAATACTTTCGGCAATATATTGTATAGATATACCATTTTTTCCAGTCTGCATTATTTACGTGTTATTTTTTTGATTTGGCAGAAGACAGGAAGAAGGCAGCATCTGCCCCGGCGGGCACCAGTGCAACAGTGGAGGAGGAGGGGGAGCCACGGGCGACCACCAGCGCTGGTATATACTGTTTTATTTTGCAACGACTTTTGGTCAAAAACAGAAACATTTTTTGTTTACTGTATTTTAATTTAATTTTTTTATGTATAGCACAAGAGGAGCAGGAGGAGGAAGAGGAGGAGCAGGAGGAGGGCGATGGAGAGAGGGAGCCGGAGCCGCAGCAGTAGGCCGTGAGTCCAGTTTTTTTTTTTTCTGTTGTATTTTGCATCGACTTTTGTTCAAAAATAAATCAGTTTTGTTGTTTACTGTATTTTTTATTTCTTTAATTTCTTAGATATAGCACCGGATATGCTGACGGTGGTGGTGGAGGAGGAGGAGTCGGAGGAGGAGTCGGAGCCTCAGGAGGCTGCCAGCACTGGTATATACTACTGTTATATTTTTTCAAGACTTTCAGTCAAAAATAGAAACCTGCTATACTTACTGTATTTTCCTTCTTTCATTCATTGGATATATAGAAGGAGAAGCCAGACCGGACACGTCCTCCAGTGTCAGGATAATAAATCGGGAGGCGATCGGCGAGCTACGCCTGGCTGTTACGACCATCGACGCCATCCAGGAACTGCTCCAGGAATTGCGGGAGCATATAAGCAATGCCGCTGACATCCTGGAGCGGCAGTGAGACCAGTGGCAGCCTCCTCCCGAAATGTAACCGGAATCTGCAGGTTCACTCAAGACGAGGCCGGACCGGACACGAGCAAGGATTGTCTGATCACGAGTCTCTTCAGGAAAGGCAAACTTTATTGTGATATCACAACAGATGCTCAAACAGGATTCAATCGCAAAGAATGAGCAGCGATTTTCACAGTGACATGAGATTTTATACCTCAAAATACATGATTAGGTACATCCCAATTAGCCCACCTCCCGGTTATGCTATCCCACCCCACGTGGGTTAGTACCTCCCTTTTTTCTAATACAAAAGACATTTCATTAATTTGGCTGTAAATTGGCAAACTTCATGTTAGTTTCAGTGAATCATAATTAGTTGCTCCCACTGTTCCGGGCTGCGCCCCGTTCCTTAGCGTCTTCACTCATTTGTTACAAAAGGCACCTGGTCTGATCTCTATACTCCTTTGTATTTCTGCGGGCCCCAACGACCTTGATGTATCCTTTCTCTGTGTCGAAAACAGCAGAGACCTTTCTCAGCGCTTTGATTGTTTTTCTTCCAATCTCAGCACATTCCTAAATTTCTATGTATGCCTGCTTCTAATTTCAGCTAAAAACTGCCTAATTATTATCTCAAGTGAACCAATATTCTGAACAAGATGGTGGCCGCCTGGCTTACAATGGCGGCCATCTTCCAGTCTATTTCCACTACACTATGTTTGTTTGTGTTGTTTGTGCCCCTGTTGGGCAGTTTGCCATCCTTGGCATGTTCCCTTCCCTTCCCCATGTTGTAAATAAATTTTCTATTTTTTTCTATATTTTCCTGTTTGTGTGTGTTGCTTTTCCTTACTTAATAAGTTTATATGTATTGCTTGGTTTCCACACTGTTAAAATTATATGTACATAAATGTATTGACAATTCTGTATTGTCATATATTTGTCAACATATTTGTTGCCATGAATGTGACTGTGCACATTCTACACTGCCTGCCTGGCCAAAAAATGTCACACACTAACACAACCTTGTTGTACTGCCTTGAGATTTGATTACCGACGTGGCATGGTTTTGTTAAGCTTAGGCGATGTCACAACAACACGGATTTTTGTCCACAGTCACATTCATTGTATAACCAAGAATTTATCAAAAAATATTGATGGCAGCACTGCGTGAAGTCTTCTCCGACACAACCCAAAGATCCTCAGTGCGGCTCAGGTCTAGTTTATTTGTCCCTGTTCGCAGCTTTACGCAACACCTCCTCCCAGCTATGAGCTCTCTCTCTCCCACCGCTGCCCGCTAAGACGCTGCCCGCCAACATGGTCACATCTTTGCAGGAAGACAACAGCGTGGGGGGAACGGCAGCTGCCGACAGTCCCAAGACGTCGTCACAATGACATCAGTTCTGGAGTTAACCCCTAACTGCGACCAATGGTGGAGATAGGGGGTTCATTGGAACCCCCTACCTCCCGATCCGCGGCAGCTATCGGTTGTTTAATGTTTGGTATCTTTGGATCGACCAGAGCATGGCCTTTCCAACAATACCAAACAGGACAATGTTAAAAATTATAAAAAATTTAAATATAAAAAAATATAAACAGGTTTTATGTTTTGTTATGTTAATGCAGCAATATTGTTCCCATTTCAATTATAATGTGAACAATGATGCTGCACTAAGGATTTTTGTATGGGGTGCGTTTGTTAAAAATAGTGTAATTTTCACCCAAAAAATATAACAAGTCCCCATTTCAATTTTTTTTAACAAACGCAACTCATAAAATATAACTGCAAGCACTCGCATGTTAAAATGTGAAAAAAACAATTTACACCTTGTAAAACAAACATTGAAAATTCTAATTTTATTGCATTTTTTGTTATAATATACAGACAGGACATGACGCATACATATGATAATGATATATTATGAATCATCTGCCGAGTCTGCCGGAAAGAACGATATATATACCACCAGATTTAGGACGTGTGCTAGGCATGGTACATGCGTCAATTTACCCTTGCGTAGGGCGGAGAGAAGGTTGCTGCCATTATCGCAGACGATCATTCCCAGCTCAAGCTGGCGTGGTGTTAACCATCTCTGCTCCTGCCCCTGCAGTCCCCTAAACAAACCAGCTCAAGCACAGTATGGCATCTTTTTGCTTGAGCCATTGCGTAGACCCTGTCAGGCGTTGGTTTAACTGCCACTTCGCCAGAGACAGAGAAGGAGGAGGAGGGAGAGGGAGAGGTGGTGGTGGTGGAGCAGACAGACCTCATACAAGCATCTTTCTGGAGGCGTGGTAGATGAACAAGCTCCAGCACAGAGCCCCGTCTTGGATCCCTCCCAGCTGCAATCAGTTACCCAGTGTGCCGTGAAGGAAATGTAATGACCCTGTCCATGCTTGCTGGACCACGTGTCTAAAGTCACATGCACCTTGCTGCTGACTGCCTTTCCCAATGACTGGATAACATTGTCTTCCACGTGCTGGTATAGTGCTGGAATGGCCTTGCATGAAAAGTAATGGCGTTTTGGAACCTGCCACTGTGGTACAACACATTCAGCAAATTCACGGAAGGGAGCAGAGTCCACCAGCTGGAAAGACAGCAGCTGCAATGCGAGTAATTTTGCTAAACTGGCATTTAGACGCTGTGCTTGGGGATGGTTGGGACTATATTTTTTCTTTCGCCGCGGCAATGTAATCTGACTGCATAAATCTTCAGCTGCTGGGATGATGTCACATTGTGAGGAAGGACCTTTTACATCCATTACTGTAGCATCATCCCTGTCGGAGGTTGTAGGCAATGACATGGCAGGACATACAGTGGGGGTAGAGACAGATGAGGAGGAGGAGGACCTACGCAAAGTTTTGCGCCAACGGGATGTGTGGCAGTTGTTCATATGTCGCCTCAAGCATGTGGTACCCAAGCGTCCAGTGTCTTTCCTACGCTTAAGACTCATCTGACATAGATTACAAATAGCAATGGTGGGGTCTGCTGCACATTTCTTAAAGAACTCCCAGACAGCAGAGTTCCTGCATGTGTTCTTTGAGACAACAGCGCTCTGCACCGGAGCAGCTCTGACATGTGATGCCTTTTACTGGCTAGTGCTACGGTTGGTCACAGAGGATGTTGTGCCTCGTGTTTGCTGTGCCTCCTCCTCCCCCTCTTCCACACTTAATTCCTCTGTTCGATCAGGCACCCAGGTGGAGTCAGTGATCTCATCATCATTGTCATCATCACCCCCTATCTCCTCGTCACTGGAGCCAACTTGGCAGTATGCTGCAGCTGCTGGGACAACATGAGTGCCAGTTATTTGTGTGTCATCACTGGTACCCCCTTCCTCTAGATTGATTATACTCCCTTGCTCAACCTCAGAGATTGAATCAGAGCACTGTACTTGCTTCGCATCCTCAAGCTGCATGTCACTGTCATTGTAGTCAAACAATTCAGCTGACTCCTCCGTGTGTGATAGCGAGGCTACGGCAGGAGTAGCTGTGGACATGGAGGCTGCATTAGATGCTTTGGCATCTGAGGTGGACTGTAAAGCACTAGAAGCCTGGCTGGCAGAGGACTCAGAGGATGAGGATGGCCTGGTTAGCCAATCCACCAAGTCCTCTGTATGTTGTTGCTGCTGCTTAAGATGGCCAGCACCAGTTAGAAAGCACAAGCGTGCCCCTGCAGAGGATGCACCACGTCCACCACGACCAGAGGCACGGCCTCCCGACACAGGGGCTGCTTGCCCTCTTATCTGTGTCTGGGAGCGTCTGCCTGTCCTTTTTTGTTCTTTCAGACATGGTGAGTGATATATAGATTAATATATACAGAACTCTGATTCAACTCTGGTATAAAGATTTAAAGAACTCTGGTATAACTCCGTGAGACACACTGATAGCTAGCAGCCAGTGACAAGACACAGATCACCTCAATTCACATATGTTTTAAAGAAAGTTGTAAACCCCAAAAAAACTTGCTGGCACAGTGACAAGACACACATCACCTAAATTCCCTGATATTTGGTAGAAATGAGACCCCCCCCCAGTAGCGTGGCAGACCGGCAGTAACAACACACAACTATCTCCTCTGAAATGCGTGCAGAATCGGCACGTGGAAACGTTACATAGTGTGCTGCGGGACTTAGCTCTGTGAGCCCATGATTGGGCAAAATTTGCCCAATCAGGACTCTGAGCCGTGATTGGCATAGTGTTGAACCTGTCTTGCACCAGACCTGTGGTCAGGTGCAAGGCTGTAGCCAATTACGAGCTTCAGGCCAGTGGGAAAATGCATTGTGGTTGAACATACGGCAAACACCCGGAAATGTTCGGTGTTCGCGATCTAATCGAACAGGCTAAGTTCGGGTCGAACTCCGAACCGAACAGCTCATCCCTACTCTACACCTGGTGAGGTTAATGACTTCCCTCCCAGCATAGGCGACTCTACAGGGGGGCAAGGGGGGGCAATTGCCCCCCCTAGGTTATTCCTTGCCCCCCCATGTGCCCCCCCACCAAAATTCAGCATCCAGCTTACCACACTTCTTCGGACCACTCTATCTCCATCCCTGTGCATCGTATATGGATGATCTATGTGTCATTGGAAAGGGCAGATTCTGGCCTTTCCAATGATACCCAACATGATCATATTCAGTTTGAATTAAAAGTCATAAAACAGTAAATAATAACGGGCACTTAATCTTAAGCATTTTCACAGGGTTGAAATGTCTCAGCAGTGAAGTGGTTAATGTTCAGACTATACATTACATTGTGTGTTACGTTAGTATTTTGCCTTGGTTTAGTTGTATATTAAGGGTTAATGGGTAGGCTTCATCCTTCACAGTATACATTTAATTTTTTCCTTGATTAATTGCATTGCAGTGGTTAATGGGTAGGCTACATGCCTCACAGTGTATTCATTTCATGTTTTACCTTTATTAATGGCATATTAGGGGTTAAGGGGTAGCTAAATGCCACATTGTTTATTATTTTTATTGTATTTCCCTGGGTTTGTGGCATTTTAGGGGTTATTATGGAAGTTAGAATCTAAAGTGTCTAATCCTCTTTAGATCTTTTGCTTTTTGTCACATTTCGGGGAATTCATAAAAACAGTTCTATCCTGTACACAACTGCATTAGCGCTGGGTCTCAGCTTGGGTCTTAGAGTTTTCCTAGTGTTCGCCAAACGACCTTGTTCATGGACTACCGCGGACAAGGTGATCTGTTAGTAGGTCGTCAGGCACTAAGTTTTAGCGACTTGTGCTAAATTTTTCCTTTAGTGATGGTGTTTTACCTCACACCAGGTGATAGGGCCCTTAGTTTTATTCAATGATATGATTTAGTGGTGAAAATTATTAGTGCCCCCCCAGTTTTGACTGCGGTATCTTCTGTGGCCCCCCTAAATATTGTTCCTAGAGTCATCACTGCCTCCCAGTAGAACCTGTGTTACTACTCCTATGACTGAACAGGAGAGACGCAGGTTATATGGACTCTGCTAATTTTGTGCCAATCCAAGCCACACTATTAACGATTGCGTATTAAAACCTCTCAAGCGCTCTCAGGTGCATCCTGTATCCATGTATTGTTCTGCAGTTACTGATATGTCCTCCCTAGGCATCCAGACTGGCAGAGTAGCCACCCCAAGTCTGTCGAGTCATGAGTTCACTGTGCCCACGTCCCACAGTGAAGCTCCAGTGCCACCCGTGACCCAAGTTTGCTGTGTGCCACCCGTGACCCAAGTTGGCTGTGTGCCACCCGTGACCCAAGTTGGCTGTGTGCCACCCGTGACCCAAGTTGGCTGTGTGCCACCCGTGACCCAAGTTGGCTGTGTGCCACCCTCTATCTGTTCCTGGCATGGTACCAGTGATGTTTTCCTCTGTTGATGTCTTTGTGTCTCCTGTATCTGGCTATAAGCCAGAGCACCCAGAGACTGGCTATAAGCCAGGGTGTACAGAGTCTGGCAATGCGCCAGGGACCCTTTAATGGGGCTATAAGCCAAGGGATCCTCATTGGTCAGTTCTCAATACAGCAGTGAGATCTTCAGGTCAAATTTGGGCAAAAAGCCAGTCATGTCCGTTTCCACTGGCACGCTGCCGGTCATGTCTGTTTGCACTGGTACGCTGCCAGGCATGTCTGTTTGCACTGGTACGCTGCCAGCCATGTCTGTTTGCACTGGTACGCTGCCAGCCATTCCTGTTTCGACTGGCACTGCTAAGCCAGCCGTGCCCGTTTCGACTGGCACTGCTAAGCCAGCCATGCCTGTTTCGACTGGCACTGCTAAGCCAGTCGTGCCTGTTTCGACTGGCAATGCTAAGCCAGCCGTGCCTGTTTCGACTGGCAATGCTAAGCCAGCCGTGCCTGTTTCGACTGGCAATGCTAAGCCAGCTGTGCCTGTTTCGACTGGCAATGCTAAGCCAGCCATGCCTGTTTCGACTGGCAATGCTAAGCCAGCCGTGCCTGTTTGCACTGGCACGCTGTCAGCAAAGTCTGTTTGCACTGGCAATGCAAAGTCAGCCATGTCTGTTTGCACTGGCAATATGTCACTCTTGATGCCTGAGACTGGAACAGTGCCAGTGGTGTCCGGGACAAGCTGTATGTCAGCAATGCCAGTCATGCCTATGGTATGCGAGACCGCTGTGGCCACGTTTTGTTATGAGGCCAAAATGCCTGTATTAACACATGAGACCACTGTACCCTTGCCCCACAGTGGGTTCAGTGTTGTTCCTACCATCGTCATGCCAAGTGTGGGCCAAGAGCCCTTCATGCCAAGTGTGGGTCAGTCCTCTCCATGTTTGTTTCTGTTAGTGAAATGCCAACCATGCCTGATAATGGTGAGCTGCCAGTCATGTTGATGATGAGCCACGAATTGTCTGCGCCCATGTTGAGCTGCGAGGCAGCCATACCCACGTTGAGTTTCAAGGAAGCTGTGTCCAAGTTGGGACTTATGTCAAGTAAGGAAACCACTGTGCCCATGTCTCAGTGGTCCCAGTAAGACCAAACCCAGTTGTGGGTTCGCAAAAGCCAGGTCTGCTCCCACCGTTTCCCTGTCATGTGAGGTGGTCACCAAGTCTCGCTCAAGGAGGAGAAAAAAGGGTACTAACTCTAATCATTCCAGCTCCAAGGATGCCACAATTCGCTCTGGGTCCGAGGAGACCAAGCTCCTTTCTGGTTCAGAGGAGGCCACGCTCCGATCTAGCTCAGAGGATGCCTTACTCCACACATGTCTCGAGGAAATCCAGCAAGAAGGTGACTTGACTGGTATGTGGTTCCCAGAGACAAAGCGAGTTCCCAAGGCGTATATACGAACGCCTTCTGTATCGTTACGTGAGACGCACTGGGTAGTACTCCAGAAGTAGCCTCACATATTGCATCAATATCTAGTGGAGTCTGATGGGGAAAGTATGTACGATTCTGACAGGGATCTGTTATGACGGGTGTTCATGTCACGTTCCTTGCCTTCCCCGGTCATGTTTTTTTGTTTTGGGTGCCCGAGTGGTCACCCGTAAGGGAGGGGGTTATGTCACATCTTGGTCCTGCCCTGCTGGTTGTAGCAGGGATTCATGTTTTTTGGTTATCTGTTGGCTGATTGGTCTGCGGTCACATGACCTTCTCAGCCCTATATATAGGCCTAGTAAATCTCTTGCTCCCTGGGTCTGGATAGGTTACACCTATTAAGTTCCTGCTCACTGTTCTTGATATCATATTGTATTGATTACTCGTGTATGACTTCTGGTTCTGGCTATTGGATTACTCTCACGTCTGTCCCCTTAAAATATTCTGTCTGGATTTCTCGTTTATGACCTGGCTTATGTTTTTGGACCACTCTCTAGGATTAACCTTGTCTGTTTCAGGTATTTCACTTGTATGTGTTTTGTGTATTTGCAAAGTAGATCTATTGGTCTCGAAATCAATACGATAACTATGTAACTATGTAAGAGCATTTGTTCTAATTTACACCATTATATATATCCTTTTACCTCTGTGTGTAATTGAGTGACCATCCCTTATAGAGGAATTCCCTCTTTTAATAATATAATAATCTTATATTGGATCAGTACTATTTCCTAAGATCTTAATTATCTCGTCCACTGGATATTTTTCCTCCATTACTTTTTAGTATCGCGCTCACCCTCCAATTCATGCAAGGTGAAATGACCATTCGTCATAATGGTAATTCCTTCTCTAGTATTATTAATTTTAGACCAATAATTTATTGATGGTACTTTAGTGATTCCATTACCTTCCTCTCGTTATAGCTAGAGCAGATTCACGAAATGATGCCTCTTTCAAAGATGCCCCATCCTGCCTATTAACATCATGTGCTTGGTATTGGATTCATTTTTTATAATCTTTTATAGTTTTCATTTATTCTCTAACTCAGATTTTATATTACCCCAATTACATAGTTGTTGGACGATTAATTAGTCTTTTTATTTCTTTAGTGGAATTATTATTATATTATATTCCATGAATTATTTTCCTACAGAGGTTTTATCTGTTTAGCGTTATGGTTTTATAATTATTTGTAATTATCTGTAATGTATTTATCGATTGTCTGTAGCTGGCTAAACATATTTTTAGATATATTTTTATCTACATTTATAGTTCATTCTCTTCTCTCTTCTCTCGGGTATTTACGATGCCCGAGGTATTTCCAATAGGCATTTATATCATTTTTAATTAGTAAGCATCTGCATTGTATTAAAAATGTGTAGTTTTTTTAGTTGTATTATGATATTTATTTATTTAATAAACCGTAATGTTTTTTTTCATTCTGTTAGAATGTATTTATGCCTTGATATATGCTAATCTTATGAGGATTACATGATCTAAATAGTTTAATTATCTAACACACCCAGTAACACCATTTTCGTTTAATTATTGAATACACCTGGTAACACTTACTCTATTAGTTACCTGGAAGTTGACTCATGGGCTTGATTGTAATGTTATAGCTATATATAGCGGTTTGATGCATTGTGTGCATTACACCCACTGATGAAGCTCTTATAGCGAAACGCGTTTGAGGTGTTTAACTAAGTTTCCTAATAAACTTGTGATTGATCGACTCTATTCAAGCGTATTCTGTTGATTCCAATCCGTCTGGTACTTCCATTGTACATCTCTACGGCACCTGGATCGTTGGTCGTTCTAACCAATATAGGGGAATCAGTGCCCCTGTTATATAAATTCACTGATTTGCCTACGTTTAGGTGCCTATTTGTTACAACTGGCACCTCTAAATGTGAGTATTCCTTTTCTGGTATACTTATCTAAATTATGTGCTAAGATTCTGCACAAAATATTCTCCTTTTCCTCTTATTTTCATGTATCTTCAATCAAACTTGTGGATAAGACGATAAGCGGACCTAGGAGTTTTTGATTGGATTTAAAGAACGAATTTTTGCAAGCGCCAGACACCAGTTTTCTACATTTTTTGAACTTTCTATTTTCAGCGACTTTGGGGATTAGACGCTGTTTCTGTGTGTAAGGCTGCTGCATTTTTCCTTCTGAGAATCGATGTTTATATCCTGTAAAGAACTGATGTCTACCAACTTATTCTTTCCATCATATACTTATTAATTGACTGTTTGCATTTATATATTTTTGTCTATTATTTTCCACTATTGTTTTGCACTATAACACCATTTGGATTATGCACTCTGGAAGTTTATTTGTTTTTAATTAAGCTTATTTGTTTCACCCGATTGGTTTTGAGCCTTAATTATTGGTATACACTTAGTAGTCATTAGGACTATTTTAGTGATTTGATCTTAAGTACTATTATCAGCACTTTATAGTATTTTATTAGCGGTACTTCAGCACTTTAAATTATTAATTTAATACAGGCAATCTGCCCTTCATTAGAGGACGTAATGTCTGACTGTTAGAATATATCATTGTTTGCAGTCACGTTGTTACTCTTATCTTTGCATTTTTGCACCACCGCACTTGTATCATTTCACACCGCCCAGGTGCATATTATTGTATTGTGTTTTATTATTGTTATTAAGATTCACAGTACTTATTTATTGAATTTTAAATCACATTTGTCACTTTTATCTGTGCACATTGAACTAATATTATTAACACCACCATTATAGATTATATGTAATTGTACACTATCCTATGTGTTGAAGAGTGTAGTCATTTAATTGCTTCTTAATTAGACGCAGCAGTATGCTCTCTCTGTAGACATTAGTGGCAGTCATCATACCTTCATCCTCCAACTGATTAATTTTATTTATTCCATTATCTATATACACTTAATAATTGTGTTCAACTAATCTCTGTTGGCTAGTAGAGACATTTAGTGGCGCCACACTCACATTGCATCTCTTGTTGTCACTACAGACCAGTCAAATTGAGGCCGAAGCAGTGCGCAAAATGATGCTGTGGACGGTCCCATAGACACCTGAGTATCAAGGGGATTGGAGAAGTCCTGCAGTTTTAAGGTATTTAACTGTGTTGATACAAATGCCGATAGTTGCATATAATATACCGAGTGGAGGGGAGCAGGGGCTGTTAGTACACATAGATCTCTGTAGGAGATGAGGGAGTGAGTTGGTCCTGATAACAGGTGACCTATTTGAGTTAAGCCTTTCATTGCCAAGACCCTAAATGCAGAGGCCGCAGAGCCAGATTGGAAAGCGGGGTTGCGTAACAATGGTTGGAAAACCGAGGATGTCCAGGATAAGCCCCGCTGTTTTCTAGCTCGATACCACGCCTCTCGTCCTGTGAAAAGCAGGGGATTAGATCTTTGGGTCAGGGGGATCTTTGACAGGGGGGAATGAAGGAAAGCCAGTGGGGATAGTGGGAAGGACATGGCTCGATCCAAGGTGCAATCCGTGTACCTGGATGTGTCCGCTATCCAGTCCGCCACAACTCGGTACAGGGCCACGACATTATAAGAATACATGTACGGTAAATTCAGTCCCCCCCATATTATAGGGAAGCTGAAGTTTACGTAGTGCTATGCGTGGTCTTCCCCCATTCCAGATGAATCTGGTAAACAGAGCATGGATGTGTGCTATGTCTTTGCATTTGAGAAGTGCTGGGAGCATTTGTATCGGGTATAGCAGACGCGAGAATGCGACCATTTTTATAAGACTGCACCTCCCCAAGTAAGATAGCGGTAGTTTTGCCCAGGAGGTTAACAGGTGTTTAAGTTGGGACAGGAGAGGGGGGATATTAACCTCATATAATTTAGCGATATTTGTCGGTATAAGCACACCTAAATATTTAAAAGTCCCCGTTCGGCACCAACGAAAGGGATTGCGCTGCCCAAGCAAACACTCGTAATCCGTACCCAACGGTATCGCTAATGTTTTATCATAGTTAATCTTAAATCCCGATGCTAAGTGAAATTCTTCTAAATATGTTAAAAGGGATGGGAGCGCCGTATCAGGGCGGGACAGAAAGAGGAGCAAATCATCTGCAAAAGCGACTATTCGAACCTCCTGCGAGCTTATTTGTATTCCACTGAATTCTGGGCATGTTTGGAAAATTTTTAGGAGTGGTTCTAATGCTAAATTAAATAATAGTGGGGAGAGTGGGCAGCCCTGACGAGTGCCCCGTTCCAGCAAGAAAGGGGTGGAATTAAGGCCATTAGTCGTGATGGTAGCGGAAGGAGTATCATATAGGGCATTAAATAAATTAAGTATTGGGACTCCAAAGGAATGGTATTTTAAGAATCGTCGTAGATAGGACCACGATATGCGGTCAAAGGCCTTATCGGCATCGCAGCTAAGGAGTAAATCCGAAGATTGAGTGCGGCTATTTGATGACCAGATTGCAGCCAGAGCTTTTCTGACATTTTGCGTAGTGTGACGGCCCGTCAAAAACCCTGTTTGAGCGGGGGAGATAAATTGCGTTTGCGGGGTCTGCAGACGCCGAGCCATTATGGCCGATAATAATTTCAAGTCGGTATTTAACAGGGAAATTGGGCGATAGGACGTTATCAGTAAAGGGTCTTTGTCTGGTTTGGGAATCATTATCATCCGGGAAGCATTAAAGGAGGGTGGCGGGACCTTTCCCTGTAGTATATTGTTGAACAGGGTCGTGAGGTGTGGGACAAGGTGGCCCTCTAGCATTTTATAATATTCTGCCGAGAAGCCATCTGGGCCGGGGGTTTTGTGGGAACGAAGGTGAGAAATGGCTGCCGATATGTCGTTTGAGCTAATTGGAGCATTTAGTTTTTCTCTTGCTTCGGGATCTAGTTCCGGCATCCCTGCCGCTATAAAAAATTTGGCCTGGACTTTCCACTCATCGATTTCAGCCTTGTAGAATGTCTCAAAGTAGTCGCGGAAAAACCTATTAATGTCCGATGGGTTGGTTAACACTTCACCAGAGGGGGTCTTAATCCTAGTTATAGCCGGGGTCGACGGGTGCTGCAATTTCAGTAAATTAGCCAGGAGTTTCCCCGGTTTGTTACCCCAGTGGAAGAAACGGTTCTTCTGGTGTAGCCAGGAATATTGGGCCTTCTCCTCGGTCAACCTAGCATAGTTTCGTTTGTCCGCCTTATACTGTTCCGATGTGGTAGGGGTAGGATGTGCGACATGAGTTCTATAAGAATTAACTAGGGAGGAGTGCGCCTCCAATAGTCTTTTGTTAACCTCTTTACGCTTACAGGACATATATTCAATTATGCAACCCCTCATGACCGGTTTAGCCGCCTCCCAAAACAAATTAACATCATCCACGTGTTCCAAGTTATCGTCCAGGTAGTTGTTCCAGCTAAGTTCTATGTGTGCTTTGAAATCGTTAGAGTGAAGGAGAGTAGCGGGAAAGCACCAATTTCGGGAGTGTGGGAGGGGAGTTTTTAACTGGAAATCTACCGTGACAGGTGCATGGTCAGAAATATGTATCATTCCTATCGCTGCGTCAACTATGGAGTGATAGAAGGTCGAGAATAGTAGGAACATGTCAATACGGGAAAAGGAATCATGGGGGTGTGAGTAAAATGAGTAGTCCCTTCCTTCAGGATTGACATAATGCCAGGCGTCAAATAAAGTTAAGTGATCCTTTAAGAAGGTGGGGCCAGCAGAGGCCTGTGAGGGCACTGGGCGGGAGCCCACATGAGAGCAGTCCAAGACAGAGTCCAAGACCGCATTAAAATCCCCACCTATTATGCAATGTGTAAAAGTATATTGAAGGAGAGTTGCGTACAGATCGGAAAAAAATTGTAAGTGAGGAGGGTGAGGGGCGTAGATGTTCACTAACAAATAGGTCTCTCCTAGGACCGACATCAATACTATGGAAAAGCGACCATGAATGTCATTAGCTTCATCGAGGACCTGTAAACGGAAGGGATTTATTTAAGAGGATAGCGGTACCCCTTTTTTTATTTATATAAGGGGCAGACGTTTGGTACCCAATCCAGGGGGCTCGGAGATGGTTGTCAGGGGAAGACCAGTGGGTCTCCTGCAAAAAGACCACATCGCGTTTCAACGTGACTAAGTGCGCAAGTATCCTTTTTCTTTTAATGGGAGAGTTCAAACCCTCCACGTTCCAAGAGAGGAGTCTGAGGGAGGATTTAAGAGTAGGTGGCTCAAGAGATGTCATGGGAGGATCTCGGGGTGGCGGGGCACCATAAAGTTCCCTTCATGAAGGATATGGCATAGCCATTTCTAATGGGGTGACCCGGGTCGTCCCAGCTACAGCCCCAGAGCGAGGCGGAGTGTGTGGTAGTCTTAAAACCTTATTTCTGAGCGTCAATACATTTTTACTATTTCTTTTAAATGGAACCAGAACACGTAAAGAGGGTCTAGGTTTAAACCCAACCTGCAACAGAAACCTAGACAAAAGGATCAACAGGACCCAAGGATCAGATGTGGCTAAAAACCACCAGTCATCTAACCATAAAAGACTTGACCTTAAATTAACAGAGGAACTTAATTGTAACATAACAAACCAGAATCGCGCCATAGTGCGAAGAAAAGTAGGTAGGATGAATGTCCAACGAAAACCACGTCAAGGCCTTCCTGTGCGCATTCTCGTAGATGGCGTACGTGGAGTAAGGGGCGAATCAGACCTTCCGCCATGCTTGCCTCAGCCGGAGAATCGAAATAATGGGTCGTTCCATTACAATTCACTCGGAGGCGAGCCGGATATAGCAGTGAAAAACGAATGTCCTTTGCCACCAATTCCGAGCACAGGGGCGAGAAAGCCCTTCGTTTCAGAGACACAGAAGCCAAAAAGTCTTGAAACAGTCTCAAAGGGGTTCCATTGTAATCCAAAGCGTTGGTCTTGTGAAAGGCCTGTAGAAGCTTGGACTTGTCGACAAAGTTGAGAAGTCTCATGATGACAACGCGAGGTCGTCCTGATTGCGGATTCAGATTGGGGCCCACTCTGTGCACTCGCTCCACAGTCAAGGGTAGGTCGGGGGCATCAAAGCCCAATCGGGTAGGTAGCCAGTTGGAAGCCCATTCTTGCAGGGCTTGACCTTTTACCGTCTCTGGGAGGCCAACCACTCGTAGATCATTGCGACGGCTTCGATTCTCCAAGTCGTCCAACTTTTCTGTCAGCGTTTGAATGACCGACTGTTGTGCTACCATCTGTGCCTTCAGTGGATTAACGTCATCCTCAAGGGTCGAAACCCGTTCCTCGACTTCTGTAAGCCGCTGTGCTTGCGATGTCAACTGCGACAAAACGGATTCAATGGTCGAGGAGAGTCGTCCGAGCTTTTCATCAAGCAAAGGGGACAACACCGCCGAGATGTCCTCCATACAGGACATGCATATATGCCCTGTTGGAGGGCACTCTAAAAATCAAACTTTTAGGTCCCATTGACTTGCATTGAGTTTGGTTCGTGTTCGCACTCGAACTTTTGAAATTGTTCGAGTTCGAATGCGAATTGAACACGGGGGTGTTCGGCTCATCACTAATGAACACACCCCAAGGACATGTGGCTTAAATCCCTATTGGCTGGTTAAGTTTCATGTACTGGATTTTACCTCAATTCTGGGAATTCTATGATATTTTCCTTAATATGTATTTAAAAGTGCCTTGTATGTGATTTCCGTCGTAATAAGATTCATGCTTTTTTTATCGCTAATGTATATGATGTGCTGGAAGGTGTCTAATTGGGAGGTTAAGCAACCACCTTTGTTTAAGGCTTGGGTCAGACCAGCGCACTTTTAACGTGCGTTCTGGCGCACTTAATTACGGCCGCAGTAGCAGCAAATGAAGGGCATTGACGGCCAATATACGAAGTACGGCCGCACAAACGTCTGGCCGTGCAATGCAAGTGGAATTTGAACGCTTTTTTTCGAGAACGCAGAACCGCTAGTACAGAGTGCGCTGCGTCCGCTAGCGGCATGTTTGCGTTAGGGATGAGCAGAACACTCCCCGAGTTCGGTTCGAACCCGAACCCGAACTTCCCATTTGTTCGGGACCGAACTCGAACCCGAACCCCCATGCAAGTCAATGGGGCTGAGAATAAGGTTTTTTAGAGTGCCCTCCAAGAGGGCATATATGCTACATATTTGCCAGAAATGGTGTATGGGGGTCCGGGTAGTGCCCTGGGGGACAGGAAACAAGGACAAAAAGTTTTTAAAAAAACGTTTTTAAAGGGACAGTGAGTTTTCCATGAAATAAGGGTTGAAAATAAAAACGAAAAATTCCTTCAAATATTGTGCCTAGGAGGTCCCCATAACCTGCCCGTGAAGTGGCGGATTTCTAGGATGTATAGAAACACTTAAAAACAAATAAATGACGTTTCATATGACGGTAAATGCTTTTCCTTTAATCTATCCATAAACAACTGCTTGGGGTGGCAGCCTGTATGAAAAGACATTTTAGGACGCGCAGAAAAAGTTTAGGTTTTTTTTGGGCTAAATTATTATGAAACTTATGCAGGCTTTGGATGAAAGTAACAATAGGTGCTTTAAAATTGGGCTTTTAGCGTCGGCAACAGTGCCGTCACACCGTAACCCCTCTGAGGATATGAATCTGATACAGGCGTCAATGGCAGTGCACCCAGATATTGTGCCTTTAGTGCCAGGCAGGCAAGTACTATCATACAGTAACCCCTCTGTGGTATTGTGGAACAGTGCAGGGGTGGACCATGCAGTCCTATATTAAAAAGATGTGAATTTATTTATTTATTTATTTAATTATAAAGGATTTTACCAGGAAGGATACATTGAGATTTCTCTCGTTTTCAAGTATGTCCTGGGCATGGGCATCAGTGCACCCAGATATTGTGCCTTTAATGCCAGGCCAGCAAGTATCATCATACAGTAACCCCTCTGTAGTATTGTGGAAGAGTGCAGGGGTGGACCATGTGGTCCTATATTGAAAAGTGTTTTTTTTATCTGTTAATGGGCGTCAGTGCACCCAGATATTGTGCCTTTAATGCCAGGCCATCAAGTCTCATAGAAACATAGAAACATAGAAAAATGTCGGCAGATAAGAACCTTTCGGCCCATCTAGTCTGCCCAATTACATGGATACTTTACCTGGATTTATCTTTTGTTTAGGATAGCCTTATGCCTATCCCATGCTTGCTTAAATTCAATTACTGTTTTGGCCTCTACCACTTCTACTGGAAGACTGTTCCATGTATCCACCACCCGCTCAGTCCTGTGGCCTTCAATAATGCTTCCTTTAAATAATCCCATTTCTCCTGGACACCCTTTAAACTCCTCCAGTATGATAATGACTCCTTCACACAAAATCTCATTTTAGAAAAATCTGTTTTTTTAAAGTCTAAAACTTTTGTTTTTGTGTGGTGCGGCTCCATCCCTGTTCTTATATTAAACCATACTGACTGGTGATCACTAGATCCCAAATTTTCACCTACAACATCGTCCGATACCAAACCTCCATTTGTGAGTATTAAATCCAATATGGCCTCTTTACGGGTCGGCTCCTCAACTACTTGTGTTAGAGATAATCCCAGTAGGGAGTTTAGAATATTTGTACTCCTGGTGCACCCAGCTATTTTGGTTTTCCAGTTCACATCAGGAAGATTAAAGTCCCCCATGATAATAACTTCCCCCTTCATTGCCATTTTGGCTATTTCCTCAACCAGCAGATTATCTAGCTCTTCTACTTGTCCAGGGGGTCTATAGATCACACCTACACGAGCTACTGTATGATTGCCAAATGTTAGTGTAACCCAAACTGACTCTATGTTCACCTCGCTCACTTTTATTTGGTTCGTTTTTATGTTGTTTTTCACATACAGGGCCACTCCTCCTCCTTTCCTACCTTCTCTGTCTTTTCTATATAAAGAGTACCCCGGTATTGTTATGTCCCAGTTATTTTCTCACTGAACCATGTCTCAGTAACCGCCACTAAATCTACTTTTTCAGCTGCCATCATTGCCTCCAGTTCATTGATTTTATTGACTAAACTGTGAGCATTTATAGACACGACTCTGAGCTTGTCATTTTTTACCTCGCATGTTGCTTGCACCCTCCGATTTAGTTTTGGGGACAATCGGGCAGATTGTTTACCCTTTTGTCCCCCCCTCCTAGTTTAACTATTTCTTTGTGAAACCTTTGAACTTCTCACTGAGAACATATGTTCCCCTATGAGTAAGATGCAAACCATCTTTTTTATACAGTTCCTTTCTGCTCCAATTAGAGCTATCATGGGACACAAAGCCAAATCCTTGCTCCCGACACCATTCCCGAAGCCACAAATTGAATTCCTTATTGCGCATCTGCCTATCCTGAATGTTATGCACAGGCAAAACTTCAGAGAATGACACAGTGGACGCAATCTGCTGTATTTCACCTCCAAGAACACAAAAATCTTCCTTAATCTCAGAAACCTCATTGCTAGCCAAGTCATTTGTCCCTAGATGGACTAGAACATCTACTTCCCCTTGCTGCTTTGCTTCTTTGACAATATTGAGAATACGTCTCCTGTCTCTACGAGCAGTAGCCCTCATCATAAAGTAACCCCTCTGTGGTATTGTGGAAGAGTGCAGGGGTGGACCTTGCGGTCCTATATTGTAAAGATATGCATCTGGTTAAGGCGTCAGTGCACCCAGATATTCTGCCTTTGGTGCAAGACTGCCAGGCCAGCAAGTATCATCATACAGTAAGGCTGGGGTCAGACGAACGCAGTGTTAACGTCCATGTTGCCCGCACATAAGTACAGTCATGGCCGAAATTGTTGGCTCCCCAGACATTTTTTCAGAAAATCAAGTATTTCTCACAGAAAAGTATTGCAGTATACATGTTTTTCTATACACATGTTTATTCCCTTTGTGTGTAGTGGAACAAAACAAAAAAAGGGAGGAAAAAAAGCAAATTGGACATAAGGTCACACAAAACTCCAAAAATGGGCTGGACAAAATTCTTGGCACCCTTAACTAAATAGTTGGTTGCACACCCTTTGGAAAAATAACTGAAATCAGTTGCTTCCTATAACCATCAATAAGCTTCTTACACCTCTCACATGGAATTTTGGACCACTCTTCCTTTGCAAACTGCTCCAGGTCTCTCTTATTGGAAGGGCGCCTTTTCCCAACAGCACTTTTAAGATCTCTCCACAGGTGTTCAATGGGATTTAGATCTGGACTCATTGCTGGCCACTTCAGAACTCTCCAGCGCTTTGTTGCCATCCATTTCTTGCTGCTTTTTGACATATGTTTGGGGTCATTATTCTGCTGGAAGACCCAAGATCGCGGACGCAAACCCAGCTTTCTGACACTGGGCTCTACAGTGCAAGCCAAAATCCTTTGCTAATAATCCTCAGATTTCATGATGTCTTGCACACATTCAAGACACCCAGTGCCAGAGGCAGCAAAACAACCCCAAAACATCATTGAACCTCCACCATATTTCACTGTAGGTACTGTGTTCTTTTCTTTGTAGGCCTCATTCTGTTTTCAGTAAGCAGTAGAATGATGTGCTTTACCAAAAAGCTATCTTGGTCTCATCTGTCCACAATACGTTTTCCCAGAAGGATTTTGGCTTACTCAAGTACATTTTGGCAAACTGTAGTCTTGCTTTTTTATGCCTCTGTGTCAGCAGTGGGGAACTTCTGGGTCTCCTGCCATAGCGTTTCATTTCATTTAAATGTCGACAGATAGTTCGCGCTGACACTGATGCTCCCTGAGCCTGCACAACAGCTTGAATTTCTTTGGAACTTGTTTGGGTCAGCTTATCCACCAACCGGACTATCCTGCGTTGCAACCTTTCATCAATTTTTCTCTTCCGTCCACGCCCAGAGAGATTAGCTACAGTGCCATGGGTTGCAAACTTCTTGATAATGTTGCACACTGTGGACAAAGGCAAATCTAGATCTCTGGAGATGGACTTGTAACCTTGAGATTGTTGATATTTTTCCACAATTTTGGTTCTCAAGTCCTCAGACATTTCTCTTCTCCTCTTTCTATTGTCCATGCTTAGTGTGGCACACACAGACACACAATGCAAAGACTAAGTGAACTTCTCTCCTTTTTATCGGCTTTCAGGTGTGATTTTTATATTGCCCACACCTGTTACTTGCCCCAGGTGAGTTTACAGGAGCATCACATGATTGAAACAATCTTATTTATCCACAATTTTGAAAAGGTGCCAAGTATTTTGTCCAGCCCATTTTTGGAGTTTTGTGTGACATTATGTACAATTTGCTTTTTTCCTCCCTTTTTTTGTTTTGTTCCAAACCACACAAAGGGAATAAACATGTGTATAGCAAAACATGTGTTACTGCAATACTTTTCTGTGAGAAATACTTGATTTTCTGGAAAAATGTCTAGGGTGCCAACAATTTCGGCCATGACTGTTCGTCCGTGATAGCATACAATTGTGTTAAATGGAGCCCCACACACGAAGTACGTCCGCACAGAAGTGCAGGGGCTGACGGACGCTGCAAATGGACGCAGGTTAGGCAAGAACGTAATACTGCTAGAACGGACGTGCAGAGTGCGCCACGTCCACAGCGTCCGCATAGCTTTGTGTGTGAGTGATGCAACAAGGTCAGACTTACTGCATTTATACGTCCAGCATTTTTGATGGACAGAATGTTCTTTCATTGTAATTTATTTTCCCTGCTACATCAGTGAAAAAAATAGACTGTGTGTCACTGGCCACTACCTTGTCGTCACAGTCAGTAAGTACGTCCGTACTGCACGGACACACAGTCTGTAGAAAATGCGCTCATCTGACCCTAGCCTAACCCCTCTGTGGTATTGTGTAAGCGTGCAGGGGTGGACCATGTGGTCCTATATTGAAAAGTTTTTGATCTGGTGGTAATGGGCGTCAGTGCACCCAGATATTGTGCCTTTAATGCCAGGCCATCAAGTATCATCATACAGTAACCCCTCTGTGGTATTGTGTAAGAGTGCAGGGGTGGACCATGTGGTCCTATATTGAAAAGTTTTTGATCTGGTGGTAATGGGCGTCAGTGCACCCAGATATTGGGCCTTTAATGCCAGGCCATCAAGTATCATCATACAGTAACCCCTCTGTGGTATTGTGTAAGAGTGCAGGGGTGGACCATGTGGTCCTATATTGAAAAGTTTTTGATCTGGTGGTAATGTGCGTCAGTGCACCCAGATATTGTGCCTTTAATGCCAGGCCATCAAGTATCATCATACAGTAACCCCTCTGTGGTATTGTGGAAGAGTGCAGGGGTGGACCGTGTGGTCCTATATTGAAAAGTGTTTGATCTGGTAATGGGCGTCAGTGCACCCAGATATTGTGCCTTTAATGCCAGGCTATCAAGTATCATCATACAGTAACCCCTCTGTGGTATTGTGGAAGAGTGCAAGGGTGGACCATGTGTCCTATATTGAAAAGTTTTTGATCTGGTGGTAATGTGCGTCAGTGCACCCAGATATTGTGCCTTTAATGCCAGGCCATCAAGTATCATCATACAGTAACCCCTCTGTGGTATTGTGGAAGAGTGCAGGGGTGGACCATGTGGTCCTATATTGAAAATTATTATTTTTTTTTTTTCATGGGCGTCAGTGCAGCCAGATATTGTGCCTTTCATGGCAGCAAGTACCTTCACACCGTAACCCTTTTATTGTATTGTGGAAGAATTCAGTGCTGGAGGTTTTGTGAATGCAGAAGAGGACATCCCCTATCTATTCCATTACTTCAGCATCAGGGGATTGATAGCTGCTGATCCAGGACTGATTCATTTTTATAAATGTCAGCCGGTCTACAGAGTCGGTGGACAGACGCACTCTTTTGTCTGTGACAAAACCTCCAGTGGCACTGAACGTCCTTTCGGAAAGCACGCTAGATGAAGGGCAACTTAGTAGCTGCATAGCATTTTGGCTAAATTCTGGCCAGTGATCCAATCTCAACACCCAGTAAGCCAGTGGATCATCTGCTGGAAAGGTATCCAGGTCTGCCCTTGCCCCTAGGTAGTTCTGCACCATATGGTGAAGATGCTGGCAATGGGTGCCTACATTTGATGTCCCTGGGCATCGAGGACTAAAAAAATTAAAAAATGCATCAGTCAAGCGGCCCTGGCCTTCAACGCTATTCCTCTGATGACCTGCAGCCTCAGAAGCACGTGTGTCAGCACTTGGTAATCTAACAGTGCCTGGAAAGGTGTTACACAAGTTTTGCTTTAGAGCGTCCTCAAGTTTTGTCATCCTGTGCTCCCTCTGTGCGGGCAGGATGAGCTCTGCAACTTTCCCCTTGTATCGTGGAACAAGAAGGGCTGCCAACCAGTAATGATCCCTCTCCTTGATAGCACGAATCCTGGGGTCCTTTAGCAGGCTTTGCATCATTAGGGAGCCCATGCAGCGTAGGTTGGAGGTGGCATTAGCTGCCGAGTCTTCCTGGTCAATGAGGATGACCGTATCGTACACTTCCTCCTCCCAGCCACGCACAAGCCCTTCTGTTTCTGGGCACACAAAACCCTGCCTTAAGGAATCCCCACCTTCAATGCCCCCACTACTTAAATAGTCCTCCTCATCCTCCTCCTGTCTGATCTGAGTAGGACCCGCTGGAATGCTGTCTGCAGAAAGACTGGGGCCTTGAGAGCTAGGGAAGGCCTCCTCTTCCTCCCGCTGCTCTACCTCTAGAGCCACATCTATAATTCCATTATGCATCCTTGATCATCAGCCACTGCAGGGGGAAAAAAAAACAAGTTGACCAGAACCTGTCCTTGTGCCATACTCACACAGGTACTCGTTGATGGCCCTCTGCTGCTTGTGCAGACGCTGCAGCATTGCTAATGTCGAATTCCACCTGGTGGGCATGTCACAGATCAGACAGTTTGTGGGAAGGTGGAATTCTCTTTGAATTTCTGCCAGGCGAACGCTTGCTGGGAATGACCGTCTGAAGTGGCTGCAGTCTTTTCTGGCCTGGATGAGAAGCTCTGGCAGCCCTGGGTACTTGGTTAGGAAACGTTGTACCACCAGATTTAAGACGTGTGCTAGGCATGTTACATGCGTCAATTTACCCTTGCGTAGGGCGGAGAGAAAGTTGCTGCCATTATCATAGACGATCATTCCCAGCTCAAGCTGGCGTGGTGTTAACCATCTCTGCACCTGCCCCTGCAGAGCTGACAAAATTTCAGACCCGGTGTGGCTCCTGTCCCCTAAACAAACCAGCTCAAGCACAGTATGGCATCTTTTTGCTTGAGCCATTGCGTAGACCCTGTCAGGCGTGGGTTTAACTGCCACTTCGCCAGAGACAGAGAAGGAGGAGGAGGAGGAGGAGGAGGAGGAGGAGGAGGAAGAGGTGGTGGTGGTGGAGCAGACAGACCTCATACAAGCAGCTTTCCGGAGGCGTGGTGGATGAACAAGCTCCAGCACAGAGCCCTGTCTTGGATCCCTCCCAGTTGCAATCAGAGTTACCCAGTGTGCCGTGAAGGAAATGTAACGACCCTGTCCATGCTTGCTGGACCACGTGTCTAAAGTCACATGCACCTTGCTGCTGACTGCCTTTATCAATGACTGGATAACATTGTCTTCCATGTGCTGGTATAGTGCTGGAATGGCCTTGCATGAAAAGTAATGGCGTTTTGAAACCTGCCACTGTGGTACAGCACATTCAGCAAATTCACGGAAGGGAGCAGAGTCCACCAGCTGGAAAGGCAGCAGCTGCAATGCGAGTAATTTTGCTAAGCTGGCATTTAGACGCTGTGCTTGGGGATGGTTGGGACTATATTTTTTTCTTTCGCTGCAGCAGCTGCGGCAACGTAATCTGACTGTGTAAATCTTTCGCTACTGGGATGATTTCACATTGTGAGGAAGGACCTGGTACATCCATTACTGTAGCATCATCCCTGTCGGTGGAGGTTGTAGGCAATGACATGGCAGGACATACAGTGGGGGTAGAGACAGATGAGGAGGAGGAGGACCTACGCAAAGTTTTGCGCCAACGGGATGTGTGGCACTTATTCATATGTCTCCTCAAGCACGTGGTACCCAAGTGTCCGGTATCTTTCCCACACTTAAGCCTCATCTGACATAGATTACAAATAGCAACGCTGCGCTCTACTGCACATTTCTTAAAGATCTCCCAGACAACAGAATTCCTGTATGTGTTCTTTGAGACAACAGCACTCTGCACCGGAGCAGCTCTGACATGTGATGCCTTGGACTGGCTAGTGCTACGGTTGGTCACAGAGGATGTTGTGCCTCGTGTTTGCTGTGCCTTTTCCTCCCCCCTCTTCTCACTTAATTCCTCTGTTCGATCTGGCACCCAGGTGGAGTCAGTGACCTCATCATCATTGTCATCATCACCCCCTATCTCCTCGTCACTGGAGCCAACTTGGCAGTATGCTGCAGCTGCTGGGGCAACATGAGTGCCAGTTATTTGTGTGTAATCACTGGCACCCCCTTCCTCTAGGTTGATTATACTCCCTTGCTCAACCTCAGAGATTGAATTAGAGCACTGTACTTGCTGCGCATCCTCAAGCAGCATGTCACTGTCATTGTAGTCAAACAATTCAGCTGACTCCTCCGTGTGTGAGAGCGAGGCTACGGCAGGAGTAGCTGCGGACATGGAGGCTGCATTAGATGCTTTGGCAGCTGAGGTGGACTGTAAAGCACTAGAAGCCTGGCTGGCAGAGGACTCGAAGGATGAGGATGGCCTGGTTAGCCAATCCAGCAAGTCCTCTGTATGTTGCTGCTGCTTAAGACGGCCAGCACTAGTTAGAAAGGACAAGCGTGCCCCTGCAGAGGATTCACCACGTCCACCATGACCAGAGGCACAGCCTCCCGACACAGGGGCTGCTTGCCCTCTTATCTGTGTCTGGGAGCGTCTGCCTGTCCTTTTTGTTCTTTCAGACATGGTGAGTGATATATAGATTAATATATACAGAACTCTGATTCAACTCTGGTATAAAGATTTAAAGAACTCTGGTATAACTCCGTGAGACACACTGATAGCTGGCAGCCATTGACAACAGACAGATCACCTTAATTCACAAATGTTTTAAAGAAAGTTGTAAACCCCAAAAAAACTTGCTGGCACAGTGACAAGACACACATCACATAAATTCCCTGATATTTGGTAGAAATGAGACCCCCCCAGACCCCCCCACCAGTAGCGTGGCAGACCAGCAGTAACAAGACACAACTATCTCCTTTGAAATCTCCTCTGAAATGCGTGCAGAATCGGCTCGTGGAAACATTATATAGTGTGCTGCGGGACTTAGCTTTGTGAGCCCATGATTGGGCAGAATTTGCCCAATCAGGACTCTGAGCGGTGATTGGCATAGTGTTGAACCAGTCTTGCACCAGACCTGTGGTCAGGTGCAAGGCTGTAGCCAATTATGAGCTTCAGGCCAGTGGGAAAATGCATTGTGGTCCATTGTGGTCGAACATGCGGCGAACACCCGGAAATGTTCGGTGTTCGCGATCTCATCGAACAGGCCAAGTTCGGGTCGAACCCCTGAACCGTCCGAACCCGAACCGCTCATCCCTAATTCTCACTGGAGAATAAATCAATTAATTTTCAGGAAATTTGACCATATCCAGCTCTAGGAACAAGCAGCAGTTTCGGTGATCCCACAGCTGTCTGACTCTATGAACTTAGTTGTGTCCAGATTCTATGACAATTTTAACTTCACCTCACATGAACACATTATGTTTGGGTATATTTATGGTTTTAAATGAGAAATAATA
>RXON01002494.1:0-82162 GCA_009667805.1 Leptobrachium leishanense
GAGATCACGCCTGTATTATATAGTGAGATCACGCCTGTATTATATAGTGAAATCACGCCTGTATTATATGATGAAATGACGCCTGTATTATGTGATGAGATCACACCTGTATGATATGATGAGATCCTGCCTGCATTATATAGTGAGATCACGCTTGTATTACATGATGAGATCGCGCCTGCAATATATAGTGAGATCACGCCTTTATTATATGATGAGATCGCGCCTGTATGATATGATGAGATCGCGCCTGTATTATATAGTGAGATCGCGGCTGTATGATATGATGAGATCACGCCTGAATTATATAGTGAGATCACGCTTGTATGACATGATGAGATCACGCCTGTATTATATGATGAGATCACGCCTGTATTATATAGTGAAATCACGCCTGTATTATATAATGAGTTCAAGCCTGTATTATATATTGAGATCAAGCCTGTATTATATGATGAGATCGCGCCTGCATTATATAGTGAAATCACGCCTGTATTATATAGTGAAATTCTGCCTGTATTATATGATGAGATTGCGCCTGTATTATTTGATGAGATCACGCCTGTATTATATAGTGAAATCACGCCTGTAGTATATGATGAAATCACGCCTGTATTATATGATGAGATCACGCCTGTATGATATGATGATATCACGCCTATATAATATATTTTGAGAACATGCCTGTATGATATGATGAGATCACGCCTGTATTATATAGTGAGAACACGCCTGTATTATATGATGAGATTGCACCTGTATCATATAGTGAGATCACGCCTGTATTATATGATGAAATCACGCCTATATGATATGATGAGATCACGCCTATATAACATATTTTGAGATCATGCCTGTATGATATGATGAGATCACGCATGTATGATATGATGAGATCACGCCTGTATTATATAGTGAGATCACGCCTGTATTATATGATGAGTTTGCGCCTGTATCATATAGTGAGATCACGCCTGTATTATATGAGATCGCGCCTGTATTATATGATGAGATCACGCCTGTATTATATAGTGAAATCACGCCTGTATTATATGATAAGATCGTGCCTGCATTATATAGTGAGATCACGCCTTTATTATATAGTGAAATCACGCCTGTATTATATGATGAGATCGCGCCTGCATTATATAGTGAGTTCACGCCTGTATTATATAGTGAAATCACGCCTGTATTATATAGTGAGTTCACGCCTGTATTATATGATGAGATCGCGCCTGCATTATATAGTGAGTTCACGCCTGTATTATATAGTGAGATCCAGCCTGTATTATATAGTGAAATCACGCCTGTATGATATGATGAGATCACGCCTGTATGATATGATGAGATCATGCCTGTATTATATAGTGAGATCACGCATGTATTCTATAATGAGATCACGCTTGTATGACATGATGAGATCTCGCCTGTATTATATAGTGAGATCACGCATGTATTATATGATGAGATTGCGCCTGTATTATATGATGAGATCACGCCTGTATTATATAGTGAAATCACGCCTGTTTTATATGATGAAATCACGCCTGTATTATATGATGATATCACGCCTGTATTATATGATGAGATCACTCCTGTATGATATGATGAAATCACGCCTATATTATATAGTGAGATCACGCCTTTATTATATGATGAGATCGCGCCTGTATGATAGGATGAGAACACGCCTGTATGATATGATGAGATCACGCCTGTATTATATAGTGAGATCACGCTTGTATGACATGATGAGATCACGCCTGTATTATATAGTGAGATCACGCCTGTATTATATAGTGAAATCACGCCTGTATTATATGATGAAATGACGCCTGTATGATATGATGAGATCCTGCCTGCATTATATAGTGAGATCACGCTTGTATTACATGATGAGATCGCGCCTGCAATATATAGTGAGATCACGCCTTTATTATATGATGAGATCGCGCCTGTATGATATGATGAGATCGCGCCTGTATTATATAGTGAGATCGCGGCTGTATGATATGATGAGATCACGCCTGAATTATATAGTGAGATCACGCTTGTATGACATGATGAGATCACGCCTGTATTATATGATGAGATCGCGCCTGTATTATATGATGAGATTGCGCCTGTATGATATGATGAGATCACGCCTGTATTATATGATGAGATTGCGCCTGCATTATATAGTGAGATCACGCCTGTATTATATGATGAGATTGCACCTGCATTATATAGTGAGATCACGTCTGTATTATATGATGAGATCATGCCTGTGTTATATGATGA
Source organism: Leptobrachium leishanense (assembly GCA_009667805.1). NCBI lineage: Eukaryota > Metazoa > Chordata > Amphibia > Anura > Megophryidae > Leptobrachium > Leptobrachium leishanense. Next base: position 2,284 of record RXON01002494.1, read on the forward strand.
GATTGCGCCTGCATTATATAGTGAGATTGCGCTTGTATGACATGATGAGATCACACCTGTATTATATAGTGAGATCACACCTGTATTATATAGTGAGATCACGCCTGTATTATATGATGAGATTGTGCCTGTGTTATATGATGAGATTGCGCCTGCATTATATAGTGAGACTGTATTATATGATGGAAATTTCGGCCTCAGCGATTCCATTTAATTTATCAATAAATCTTGTTTAAAAATAAAGTTCTGAGAGGTGTTAATTATTAACTCTTTTGGACAGAAAACCAGGGGGGAAATCACCCCGAAATTCTCAATTTTTCTATTCATGTTGAGTTAGCAAAAAAACCCGTAACCCTCACCCTAAAAGCATCCCTCCCCCTAAAAGTAACCCTCGCCCTAAAAGCATCCCTCCCCCTAAAAGTAACCCTCCCCCTAAAAGTAACCCTCCCCCTAAAAGTAACCCTCGCCCTAAAAGCATCCCTCACCCTAAAAGCATCCCTCCCCCTAAAAGTAACCCTCGCCCTAAAAGCATCCCTCACCCTAAAAGTAACCCTCGCCCTAAAAGCAACTCTCACCCTAAAAGCATCCCTCACCCTAAAAGCATCCCTCACCCTAAAAGTAACCCTCCCCCTAAAAGTAACCCTCCCCTAAAAGCATCCGTCACCCTAAAAGAATCCCTCACCCTAAACGTAACCCTCCCCCTAAAAGTAACCCTCCCCTAAAAGCATCCCTCACCCTAAAAGCATCCCTCACCCTAAAAGTAACCCTCACCCTAAAAGCGTCCCTCACCCTAAAAGCATCCCTCACCCTAAAAGTAACCCTCCCCTAAAAGTAACCCTCCCCCTAAAAGCATCCTTCACCCTAAAAGCATCCCTCACCCTAAAAGTAACCCTCCCCCTAAAAAAGAATCCCTCACCCTAAAAGCATCCCTCACTCTAAAAGCATCCCTCACCCTAAAAGCATCCCTCACCCTAAAAGTAACCCTCCCCCTAAAAGTAACCCTCACCCTAAAAGCATCCCTCACCCTAAAAGCATCCCTCACCCTAAAAGTAATCCCCCTAAAAGCATCCCTCACCCTAAAGCATCCCTCACCCTAAAAGTAACCCTCCCCCTAAAAGCATCCCTCACCCTAAAAGTAACCCTCCCCTAAAAGCATCCCTCACCCTAAAAGCATCCCTCACCCTAAAAGTAACCCTCCCCCTAAAAGTAACCCTCACCCTAAAAGCATCCCTCACCCTAAAAGCATCCCTCACCCTAAAAGTAACCCTCCCCCTAAAAGCATCCCTCACCCTAAAAGCATCCCTCACCCTAAAAGTAACCCTCCCCCTATAAGCATTCCTCACCCTAAAAGCATCCCTCGCCCTAAAAGTAACCCTCCCCTAAAAGTAACACCTCACCCTAAAAGCATCCCTCATCCTAAAAGCATCCCTCACCCTAAAAGTAACCCTCCCCCTAAAAGCATCCCTCACCCTAAAAGTAACCCTCACCCTAAAAGCAACCCTCCCCCTAAAAGTAACCCTCCCCCTAAAAGCATCCCACACTCTAAAAGTAACCCTCACCCTAAAAGTAACCCTCCCCCTAAAAGTAACCCTCCCCCTAAAAGCATCCCTCCCCCTAAAAGCATCCCTCACTCTAAAAGTAACCCTCACTCTAAAAGCATCCCTCACCCTAAAAGCATCCCTCACCCTAAAAGTAACCCCCCCTAAAAGTAACCCTCACCCTAAAAGCATCCACCCTAAAAGTAACCCTCACCCTAAAAGCATCCCTCACCCTAAAAGTAACCCTCACCCTAAAAGCATCCCTCACCCTAAAAGTAACCCTCCCCCTAAAAGCATCCCTCACCCTAAAAGCATCCCTCACCCTAAAAGCATCCCTCCCCCTAAAAGTAACCCTCCCCCTAAAAGCATCCCTCACCCTTAAAGTAACCTTCACCCTAAAAGCATCCCTTACCCTAAAAGCAACCCTCCCCCTAAAAGTAACCCTCCCCCTAAAAGCATCCCTCACCTTAAAAGCATCCCTCACCCTAAAAGTAACCCTCCCCCTAAAAAGTAACCTCCCCTAAAAAGCATCCCTCACCCTAAAAGTAACCCTCCCCCTAAAAGTAACCCTCCCCTAAAAGTAACCCTCCCCCTAAAAGCATCCCTCACTCTACTAAAGTAACCCTCACCCTAAAAGTAACCCTCCCCCTAAAAGTAACCCTCCCCCTAAAAGCATCCCTCACTCTAAAAGTAACCCTCCCCCTAAAAGCATCCCTCACCCTAAAAGCATCCCTCACCCTAAAAGTAACCCTCCCTGCTAAAAGCATCCCTCACCCTAAAAGCATCCCTCACCCTAAAAGTAACCCTCCCCCTAAAAGCATCCCTCACCCTAAAAGTAACCCTCCCCCTAAAAGCATCCCTCACCCTAAAAGCATCCCTCACCCTGAAAGCATCCCTCACCCTAAAAGTAACCCTCCCCCTAAAAGTAACCGTCACCCTAAAAGCATCCCTCACCCTAAAAGCATCCCTCACCCTAAAAGTAACCCTCCCCTAAAAGCATCCCTCACCCTAAAAGCATCCCTCCCCCTAAAAGCATCCCTCACCCTAAAAGTAACCCTCCCCTAAAAGTAACCCTCACCCTAAAAGTAACCCTCCCCCTAAAAGTAACCCTCCCCCTAAAAGCATCCCTCACTCTAAAAGTAACCCTCACCCTAAAAGCATCCCTCACCTAAAAGCATCCATCACCCTAAAAGTAACCCTCCCCCTAAAAGTAACCCTCCCCCTAAAAGCATCCCTCACCCTAAAAGCATCCCTCACCCTAAAAGCAACCCTCCCCCTAAAAGTAACCCTCCCCCTAAAAGCATCCCTCACTCTAAAAGTAACCCTCACCCTAAAAGTAACCCTCCCCCTAAAAGTAACCCTCCCCCTAAAAGCATCCCTCACCCTAAAAGCATCCCTCACGCTAAAAGTAACCCTCACCCTAAAAGCATCCCTCACCCTAAAAGCATCCCTCCCCCTAAAAGTAACCCTCACCCTAAAAGCATCCCTCACCCTAAAAGCATCCCTCACCCTAAAAGTAACCCTCCCTGCTAAAAGCATCCCTCACCCTAAAAGCATCCCTCACCTTAAAAGTAACCCTCCCCCTAAAAGCATCCCTCACCCTAAAAGCATCCCTCACCCTAAAAGTAACCCTCCCCCTAAAAGTAACCCTCACCCTAAAAGTAACCCTCACCCTAAAAGTAACCCTCACCCTAAAAGCATCCCTCACCCTAAAAGCATCCCTCACCCTAAAAGTAACCCTTCCCCTAAAAGCATCACTCACCCTAAAAGTAACCCTCACCCTAAAAGCATCCCTCACCCTAAAAGCATCCCTCACCCTAAAAGTAACCCTCCCCCTAAAAGCATCACTCACCTAAAAGTAACCCTCACCCTAAAAGCATCCCTCACCCTAAAAGCATCCCTCACCCTAAAAGCAACCCTCACCCTAAAAGCATCCCTCACCCTAAAAGCATCCATCACCCTAAAAGCAACCCTCACCCTAAAAGCATCCCTCACCCTAAAAGTAACCCTTACCCTAAAAGCATCCCTCACCCTAAAAGTAACCCTCCCCCTAAAAGTAACCATCCCACTAAAAGCATCCCTCACCCTAAAAGCATCCCTCACCCTAAAAGTAACCCTCCTCTAAAAAAGCATCCCTCACCCTAAAAGCATCCCTCCCCCTAAAAGTAACCCTCCCCTAAAAGCATCCCTCACCCTAAAAGTATCCCTTACCCTAAAAGCATCCCTCACCCTAAAAGCATCCCTCACCCTAAAAGTAACCCTCACCCTAAAAGCATCCCTTACCTTAAAAGCATCCCTCACCCTAAAAGTAACCCTCACCCTAAAAGCATCCCTCACCCTAAAAGTAACCCTCACCCTAAAAGCATCCCTTACCTAAAAGCATCCCTCACCCTAAAAGTAACCCTCCCCCTAAAAGCATCCCTCACCCTAAAAGTAACCCTCACCCTAAAAGTCCCTCACCCTAAAAGCATCCCTCGCCCTAAAAGTAACCCTCCCCTAAAAGTAACCTTCCCCTAAAAAGCATCCTTCACCCTAAAAGCATCCCTCACCCTAAAAGCATCCCCACCCTAAAAGTAACCCTCACCCTAAAAGCATCCCTCACCTAAAAGCAACCCTCCCCCTAAAAGTAACCCTCCCCCTAAAAGTAACCCTCCCCTAAAAGCATCCCTCACCCTAAAAGTAACCCTCCCCTAAAAGCATCCCTCACCCTAAAAGTAACCCTCACCCTAAAAGCATCCCTCACCCTAAAAGCATCCTCACCCTAAGTAAAACCTCACCTAAAAGCATCCCTCACCCTAAAAGCATCCCTCACCCTAAAAGTAACCTCCCCCTAAAAGCATCCCTCACCCTAAAAGCATCCCTCACCCTAAAATTAACCCTCCCCTAAAAGCATCCCTCACCCTAAAAGCATCCCTCACCCTAAAAGTAACCCTCCCCTAAAAGCATCCCTCACCCTAAAAGCATCCATCACCCTAAAAGCAACCCTCACCCTAAGAGTAACCCTCCCCCTAAAAAAGTATCCCTCACCCTAAAAGCATCCCTCACTCTAAAAGCAACCCTCCCCTAAAAGTAACCCTCCCCCTAAAAGTAACCCTCCCCTAAAAGCATCCTTTACCCTAAAAGTAACCCTCACCCTAAAAGCATCCTTCACCCTAAAAGTAACCCTCACCCTAAAAGCATCCCTCACCCTAAAAGTAACCCTCACCCTAAAAGCATCCCTTACCCTAAAAGCATCCCTCACCCTAAAAGTAACCCTCCCCCTAAAAGCATCCCTCACCCTAAAAGTAACCCTCTAAAAAAGCATCCCTCACCCTAAAAGCATCCCTCCCCCTAAAAGTAACCCTCCCCTAAAAGCATCCCTCACCCTAAAAGTATCCCTTACCCTAAAAGCATCCCTCACCCTAAAAGCATCCCTCACCCTAAAAGTAACCCTCACCCTAAAAGCATCCCTTACCCTAAAAGCATCCCTCACCCTAAAAGTAACCCTCACCCTAAAAGCATCCCTCACCCTAAAAGTAACCCTCACCCTAAAAGCATCCCTTACCCTAAAAGCATCCCTCACCCTAAAAGTAACCCTCCCCCTAAAAGCATCCCTCACCCTAAAAGTAACCCTCACCCTAAAAGCATCCCTCACCCTAAAAGCATCCCTCCCCCTAAAAGTAACCCTCCCCTAAAAGTAACCTTCCCCTAAAAAGCATCCTTCACCCTAAAAGCATCCTCACCCTAAAAGCATCCCCCACCCTAAAAGTAACCCTCACCCTAAAAGCATCCCTCACCCTAAAAGCAACCCTCCCCCTAAAAGTAACCCTCCCCTAAAAGTAACCCTCCCCTAAAAGCATCCCTCACCCTAAAAGTAACCCTCCCCTAAAAGCATCCCTCACCCTAAAAGTAACCCTCACCCTAAAAGCATCCCTCACCCTAAAAGCATCCCTCACCCTAAAAGTAACCCTCACCCAAAAAGCATCCCTCACCCTAAAAGCATCCCTCACCCTAAAAGTAACCCTCCCCTAAAAGCATCCCTCACCCTAAAAGCATCCCTCACCCTAAAAGTAACCCTCCCCCTAAAAGCATCCCTCACCCTAAAAGCATCCCTCACCCTAAAAGTAACCCTCCCCCAAAGCATCCCTCACCCTAAAAGCATCCATCACCCTAAAAGCAACCCTCACCCTAAGAGTAACCCTCCCCCTAAAAAAGTATCCCTCACCCTAAAAGCATCCCTCACTCTAAAAGCAACCCTCCCCCTAAAAGTAACCCTCCCCCTAAAAGTAACCCTCCCCTAAAAGCATCCTTCACCCTAAAAGTAACCCTCACCCTAAAAGCATCCCTCACCCTAAAAGTAACCCTCACCCTAAAAGCATCCCTCACCCTAAAAGCATCCCTCACCCTAAAAGCATCCCTCACCCTAAAAGTAACCCTCCCCCTAAAAGTAACCCTCCCCCTAAAAGCATCCCTCACTCTAAAAGTAACCCTCACCTTAAAAGCATCCCTCACCCTAAAAGCATAATCACCCTAAAAGTAAACTCTCCCCCTAAAAGTAAACCCCCCCTAAATATCCCTATCTAAAAGTAACCTCTCACCCTAAAAGCATCCCTCACCCCTTAAATCCCTATAGCATCCCTCCCCCTAAAAGTATCCCTCACCCTAAAAGCATCATCCCTCACTCCCTAAAAGTAACATCCCTCCACCCTAAAAACTTAAGCCCTCCCTCAAATTAAAAGTAAACCTCGCCCCATCCACCCTAAAAAAGCATCCCTCACCCTAAAAGCATCCCTCTCACGCTAAAAGTAACCTCACCCTAAAAGCATCCTCCCCACCCTAAAAGCATCCCTCCCCTAAAAGTAAAAGTAAAATACCCTCAGCCCTCATAAAAGCATCCCTCACCTCTAAAGCATCCCTCACCCTAAAAGTAACCCTCCCTGCTAAAAGCATCCCTCACCCTAAAAGCATCCCTCACCCTAAAAGTAACCCTCCCCCTAAAAGCATCCCTCACCCTAAAAGCATCCCTCACCCTAAAAGTAACCCTCCCCCTAAAAGTAACCCTCACCCTAAAAGTAACCCTCACCCTAAAAGTAACCCCTCACCCTAAAAGCATCCCTCACCCTAAAAGCATCCCTCACCCTAAAAGTAACCTTCCCCTAAAAGCATCACTCACCCTAAAAGTAATCCCTCACCCTAAAAGCATCCCTCACCCTAAAAGCATCCCTCACCCTAAAAGTAACCCTCCCCCTAAAAGCATCACTCACCCTAAAAGTAACCCTCACCCTAAAAGCATCCCTCACCCTAAAAGCATCCCTCACCCTAAAAGTAACCCTCCCCCTAAAAAAGCATCCCTCCCCCTAAAAGCATCCATCACCCTAAAAGCAACCCTCACCCTAAAAGCATCCCTCACCCTAAAAGTAACCCTCACCCTAAAAGCATCCCTCACCCTAAAAGTAACCCTCCCCCTAAAAGTAACCCTCCCCCTAAAAGCATCCCTCACCCTAAAAGCATCCCTCACCCTAAAAGTAACCCTCCCTCTAAAAAAGCATCCCTCACCCTAAAAGCATAACCCTCCCCTTAAAAGTAACCTCCCCTAAAAGCATCCCTCACCCTAAAAGTATCCCTACCCTAAAAGCATCCCTCACCCTAAAAGCATCCCTCACCCTAAAAGTAACCCTCACCCTAAAAGCATCCCTTACCTAAAAGCATCCCTCACCCTAAAGTAACCCTCACCCTAAAAGCATCCCTCACCCTAAAAGTAACCCTCACCCTAAAAGCATCCCTTACCCTAAAAGCATCCCTCACCCTAAAAGTAACCCTCCCCCTAAAAGCATCCCTCACCTAAAAGTAACCCTCACCCTAAAAGCATCCCTCACCCTAAAAGCATCCCTCGCCCTAAAAGTAACCCTCCCCCTAAAAGTAACCCTTCCCCTAAAAAAGCATCCTTCACCCTAAAAGCATCCCTCACCCTAAAAGCATCCCCCACCCTAAAAGTAACCCTCACCCTAAAAGCATCCCTCACCCTAAAAGCAACCCTCCCCCTAAAAGTAACCCTCCCCCTAAAAGTAACCCTCCCCCTAAAAGCATCCCTCACCCTAAAAGTAACCCTCCCCTAAAAGCATCCCTCACCCTAAAAGTAACCCTCACCCTAAAAGCATCCCTCACCCTAAAAGCATCCCTCACCCTAAAAGTAACCCTCACCTAAAAAGCATCCCTCACCCTAAAAAGCATCCCTCACCCTAAAAGTAACCCTCCCCTAAAAGCATCCCTCACCCTAAAAGCATCCCTCACCCTAAAATTAACCCTCCCCTAAAAGCATCCCTCACCCTAAAAGCATCCCTCACCCTAAAAGTAACCCTCCCCTAAAAGCATCCCTCACCCTAAAAGCATCCATCACCCTAAAAGCAACCCTCACCCTAAGAGTAACCCTCCCCCTAAAAAGTCCCTCACCCTAAAAGCATCCCTCACTCTAAAAGCAACCCTCCCCCTAAAAGTAACCCTCCCCCTAAAAGTAACCCTCCCCTAAAAGCATCCTTTACCCTAAAAGTAACCCTCACCCTAAAAGCATCCTCCCCTAAAAGTAACCCTCACCCTAAAAGCATCCCTCACCCTAAAAGTAACCCTCACCCTAAAAGTAATCCCTTACCCTAAAAGCATCCCTCACCCTAAAAGTAACCCTCCCCCTAAAAGCATCCCTCACCCTAAAAGTAACCCTCCCTCTAAAAAAGCATCCCTCACCCTAAAAGCATCCCTCCCCCTAAAAGTAACCCTCCCCTAAAAGCATCCCTCACCCTAAAAGTATCCCTTACCCTAAAAGCATCCCTCACCCTAAAAGCATCCCTCACCCTAAAAGTAACCCTCACCCTAAAAGCATCCCTTACCTTAAAAGCATCCCTCACCCTAAAAGTAACCCTCACCCTAAAAGCATCCCTCACCCTAAAAGTAACCCTCACCCTAAAAGCATCCCTTACCCTAAAAGCATCCCTCACCCTAAAAGTAACCCTCCCCCTAAAAGCATCCCTCACCCTAAAAGTAACCCTCACCCTAAAAGCATCCCTCACCCTAAAAGCATCCCTCGCCCTAAAAGTAACCCTCCCCCTAAAAGTAACCCTCCCCCTAAAAAAGCATCCTTCACCCTAAAAGCATCCCCCACCCTAAAAAGCATCCCCCACCCTAAAAGTAACCCTCACCCTAAAAGCATCCCTCACCCTAAAAGCAACCCTCCCCCTAAAAGTAACCCTCCCCCTAAAAGTAACCCTCCCCTAAAAGCATCCCTCACCCTAAAAGTAACCCTCCCCTAAAAGCATCCCTCACCCTAAAAGTAACCCTCACCCTAAAAGCATCCCTCACCCTAAAAGCATCCCTCACCCTAAAAGTAACCCCTCACCAAAAAGCATCCCTCACCCTAAAAGCATCCCTCACCCTAAAAGTAACCCTCCCCCTAAAAGCATCCCTCACCCTAAAAGCATCCCTCACCCTAAAAGTAACCCTCCCCCTAAAAGCATCCCTCACCCTAAAAGCATCCCTCACCCTAAAAGTAACCCTCCCCCTAAAAGCATCCCTCACCCTAAAAGCATCCATCACCCTAAAAGCAACCCTCACCCTAAGAGTAACCCTCCCCCTAAAAAAGTATCCCTCACCCTAAAAGCATCCCTCACTCTAAAAGCAACCCTCCCCCTAAAAGTAACCCTCCCCTAAAAGTAACCCTCCCCTAAAAGCATCCTTCACCCTAAAAGTAACCCTCACCCTAAAAGCATCCCTCACCCTAAAAGTAACCCTCACCCTAAAAGCATCCCTCTCCCTAAAAGCATCCCTCACCCTAAAAGCATCCCTCACCCTAAAGAGGTTATTCAATAAGAGCTGAACTTGCCACTGAATTGCACCCAACAGAGAATTTCCCCGTACGGTGACATTTCGTGGCCATTCGGTTATTCAGAGAGCAGACTGAAATACGGTGCCTGTTTGACAGCATTGAAATACAGTGCTGTTCGGCGGCAGTGAAATACTGAGCCTGTTTAGCGGCAGTGAAATATGGTGCCTCTTCGGCAGCAGTGAAATACGGTGCCTGTTCGGTGGCAGTGAAAAATGGTGCCTGTTCGGCGGCAGTGAAATATGGTGCTGTTCAGCGGCAGTGAAATACAGTGCCTGTTCGGCGGCAGTGAAATACGGATGCTGTTCAGTGGCAGTGAAATACGGTGCCTTTTTGGTGGCAGTGAAATATGTTGCTGTTCGGCGGGAGTGAAATATGGTGCTGTTCGACGGCAGTGAAATACGGTGCCTGTTCGGTGGCAGTGAAATACAGTGCCTGTTCGGCGGCAGTGATATACGGTGCTGTTCAGCGGCAGTGAAATACGGTGCCTGTTCAGCGGCAGTGAAATATGGTGCTGTTCGACGGCAGTGAAATACGGTGCTGTTCAGCGGCAGTGAAATACAGTGCCTGTTCGGTGGCGGTGAAATATGGTGCCTGTTCGACGTCAGTAAAATATGGTGCTGTTTGGCAGCAGTGAAATACGGTGCTGTTCGACGGCGGTGAAATACAGTGCTGTTCAGTGGCAGGGAAATACGGTGCTGTTCGGCGGCAGTGAAATACGGTGCCTGTTCGGCAGCAGTGAAATCCCCCATAGAGAAGCAATGGTTAATCTATTCACATTGAACAGCAGAGAAATGTCAGTGAAATGCCCTGATGTTCAGTGGTTTCATTCGACAGCTTTAATCAGGCGAATCCCTTAGGTTTCAATGTTAAAAATATTCCCGTTTTAATTCAATATCTAATAAACCGTTTATTATTTTAATCTGCAGCAAAAAGTCTCTTTATTTATTGATTTTTTTTAGGCTCTTTTAGGCATTTTTCTGGATTTTTTTAGTCCTTTTTATTTTCATTCATAGGATTTTATGTGTAAATTTCAGGCATTTTGGTTCAGTAGGTTTTTTGCAAACAGCGTTTCAAATTTGACACTTTCAATTGTATTTTTTTTTACCCGTCCGGTGGCTTGGTGACTTTTTTTGCAGCTGGTCATCACTGTGTCTGACGGCTCGTCTTTGATGGCTGTCCGGCGTGTTTGCGGCAGTTGTGCAGCGGGTTGGCGGGTGGGCGCCGTGTTTGAGGTGGTTTATAAGATCTATTTTCTGTTGTTTTCTATTTCTAAAACAAAACGGCGCAGACTCACCGAAATTATCGGATCCGACATTTTGGCGGCTTTGCGGCAGGTTTTCCCTGCACTTCGGGGACTCTGTGGTGAATGCTGAATTTACCGCAGGGTCAGGAAATTTGATTCCCCGAAGTGCAGAAACGAAAGAGCACTGAAATGTTGATGACATATCGGTGCTCTCTGAAGGACACCTTTAGTAATGGTGGATATTAAAGCTGCTGATTCCACTGGAATCCATTATATAATTTGTGTGGGTTATGTAACAAAACGTAACCTTAAAGTGTTTGAACATGATGATGATGAAAAGTTGAAAACGAGTTTGGCAAAAAATGCCAAATCACTGGGGGGATTAACTCCTGCTGATTGGTTTAGGAAATTCACCTTATACAGGCGCAAGCTGGATGGAACCAATGGGTCCCACCATGGGCAAACCCAGGATGGAGGATCGGCACATGGACTGGAGAAATAATACCTTATATCTGTTTATTTATTAGGGGTAAAAATAAAGTTTTGAGCTAAAATGTCCGAGCCGGAGGAATGGGGGAGCGGAGGTGTTTTCTGGATCCATTCCAGCCTAGTAGAATCCTCCATTGATTTCCACCGTTTCTTCTCTAGCGTTTCCTGCGTGGTCACTCGGTGCTTTTCTCATTACCACGTGATAAATTCTGCCGTGAAATCGCTGGGGAATCTCCTTTCCGGGGCCCTGGCTAGATATATTGGAGATATTTCATTCTTCGCGATTTTAAAATCTCGTTATAGCGCCATCACCAGATGAGTACGGCTTGGACCTCTCCTTTAGAGTCGCCATGGCCAGCCAGACACGGCATGTCTCTGAAGGCCTGTGGGTCTCTGAACCTCAGCCTTGTTTTCCAGTCTCACTCGCCGCACACGGTTTTCTCTATTCCACATTAAAATGATCCCCGCGGCTTCCTGTAATTAACATATTTAATTTATTAGCTCGGGGATTGTTGAGGTTTTGCTGAACAAACACAAGTGCAGTTAATAATCGTGGATCTCGCCACCCAAACGGACCTGCTTTATTAAGGCCGTAAATATCCTGGCCTGCTGTCAGTCCATCCGCATCCGTTGTCCTCCAGCCAGCGTTTTACTCCTCTTCCTCTCGTGCGCGGCGGCCGCCTGAATGCCAGATAAACAGACCCAGTGTGCCGTATGGCAGGAAGACAGGATGAAATTGCACACAAGGAATCCCTCCGTGCACGCTGGCCTGGGCTCCCCGGCACTGGATCTCTCCGGACACGGGGCAGCCAGACATGTCTACAGGGCTGAGCCGGACAGATTGTGTTACCTATGGCTAAAAGACGAGCACAGGACCCTGCGGCGGCAGATTTACCAGAGAAAACCAAGCGGCGGTGGAAATCACTACTCTGGGCAGGTGCTCAGCTTCTTCACACTTTTTAGGTTTTCCTCGGCCTGGTTCAGATCACTCATGATCTGAGAAGGTACCGGTGAGAATGTTACCAGCCGCTTTCTGTTCTCCTTTCTGTGCGCTTATATGAACTATGAGTGTCTTGGTCACCTTCATGACCAACGTGATGTGTCTACACCACCTTAGAACACAAAGCCCAAGCTCAGTAGTGGTGGCCAGGCAGAGAGAGGCCACCACAAGCTGAACATCATGGAGATTTTAGAGAGGTTAGGGCCATCAGAGATGAAATGAAGGGACGATCTTCTGAGAAGCTTCACCGTCCAACACAAGGACTGGCCATCATCCTTATCCCAAAGTTACATCGAGCTGGTGAATGATGTAAGACGCATCCGTGGTGGCTCTCATTTGTCCCCAGGAATGAGGAACCTTCGTGAGGATCCAGAGAGGGAATCAAACACCCTCCCAACCTCTTCTAATAATAAACTTGAGTGGCATGCTGCCGGCAGTCATGGTATCAGCTCCAGCTTCCAGAGGGTTGTGGACCACTTTGATCATGATGCTCAGCCACCATTTCTCTTGGTTCAGCAGGGTTACAAAGTGTATTTTGCAAACCATTCTTGGTGACACACCGGGCAAATCCACGCAGGTCGGATATACTGCGGACCTTTCACAAAGAAGCTCTTCCCAAATACCATGTTTGTAATAAATGAGGGAGTAAATCTGCTTGAAGACGAGCCTTGCTTCCGCGTGGTGAGAAACTATCGAGTTTAACGGCTACTCCCGTCTCCCTATGAAGATTTATATTGCAGCTGTTGCAGCATTAGAGGAGCTGCGGCCGCACTGAGCCGATCGATTTGGAAGGTGGATTCCATTACCTTATGAATCATTTAGTTTGGATTATTGAATAACGGCTTATCTCTGCCAAACACATCTCCTGCAGATAACCCGCCGTCTCCGGGCTCCCAACCTACCGCGCTCTGCGAAACTTTTCCGAGCAGACGCAGATAGAGTTGGCTCTCGCTTGTGACAGATAAAACTCCTGTTTTTGTGATAAGTCGCGATGAGAGGTGGCCGGAAGCGCTGAGTGACAGACCGTGAACAGCGTGTAATTCTGTAATGCGGCTCCCTAACAGAATAATCCGTCAGCCTGCGCGCGCGGCAAGTGACACGGGAACAATTATGGATAAAACCTCTTTAGGTTCCCAAGACGTCACCGAGTGATGGAGTATCTGCTCTCGACCATAATAAGACTCCTGGACCTCCTGAAACATGGCGGCCCCCGGTACGGAAATCTTCTCCTTACTAAGGAGCTTCACTAGTTACTGGTCATGGGGCTCGCTGGCTGTGTTTGTGTCCAGTTTTGTTGTACTTTTCTGTATATGCTTGTGGATTTGTGTCTAGCTCTTTGTTATTTCTGTATATGTTTGTGGATTTGCCTGTAGCTTATGGTAGTTTTTGTGTGTATTGTGGGTGATTCTGTCCAGATGGCTGGCGTTGCTGTCCTTGGCTCGCTGGCGGTTGCGTCCTCGGCTCGTGCACGGCACGAAGCTAATTCCCTGCATTTCCATTTCATTTAATCAGACATTTATACATTCAGTGTTATGTCTGTGGCTGGGTGAGAAGGGCGCACGGGTACAGCACTCATTGAGTTTACATGGAAAAAGGATGCCTCCTTCTCCATATTCATACGTATCCATCTGCTGATCTAACTGTTTTGCCACCAACACCCAGAAAGTGTCATTACCCACAAGTCCCGGCATGTAGATCAAGTAGAAGGAGTCGTCAGGAAGTCCTGGGTTATACAATTTAACAGGAACTCCAGAGATTATTGAGCTTTGAAGAGGCAATAAACCATCTTCTTTTCTTGTGACTTGTTTACCGTGAAGCTTGTTACATGTGCTATGTCACACAAATTATGCAGACCATTATGACTCTGGCCATTTGGGTGATCCTCTCGGAACCCATTAGCCACCAGATACCAGCTTACTGTACCATATGGGTTGATTACTGGCAGGAAGTCATGGAAGTTACTGCACTGGGAATGTCCGGGCATTGAGACTCATGTTACACTTATAAGTGGGTTTTAATAGAAACGTAGGCTATTTGGATGGATTCCAGTGTTTACACCAGTGAGCTTCAAACTTACATTATGTCTGAAAATCCACGAATGCTGGGCCCTCCAACTAGAAGGCGACTTAAGACACAAGTCGTCCCACAGGCATCATGCCATAAAGAAGGTAAACAACTGGAATGGTGAGTTAGATTTTCATTTGCTATGAATCGCCATCGAAGAAAAGAGTGGAGACCTCTCATCCAATCCAAGGCCTCTCTCAGCTTCAAACAAGGGTGCGGACTGTAACAGATATTCGTACCCCAACTGGGTCACATCTAGAAATGAGTCGCCATGAAGGTCTTGGGGTAGAACAGACAGGAACTGAACTTTAATGAAACACATGAGACAAAAATATACAGTGTAATGAGGGACCTGGAGACCTAAGGGACATCACACCCTGGTGGCTTTAGCTATAGCCCATATTACTCTCCAGACATAACAATAGGGTGCTGTGTAATCACTGCCTGAGCATCAGACTTTCTGGATATATTGGATAACAGATGAGAATTTACACTAGTAGACAATAGCCTGATACAATAGTCTGTCACAGATGTAAACATATTCTAGATAGGGGAATTAGAAAGGGCTGACCCACACAGTAATCATATTAGCCATAGTAACAGATAGACAATAACAATATTCATACATAACACAGAAATCATGTACCGTTATAGGCACAGGGTGATTTGGACATAGGAGAGGGATGGGAATAAAATGACATGTCAGACCCCCCCAGAACCCATAGTCCCACATATTCCAACCGGAACGCCAAGTTCAGGTACCCCCATTTCAGAGTGATTCTCATCACAAGGACAGTGAGTGGATATGCTTCTGATACAGTGTCAATCAACTTCAGACTGGTGAAAAGGTAAGACACTATCATCGTGCTCCATTCATGTCTATGTTTTGTACCGGAGATTCTCTGAAGTGATACATGGTCTGGAGTACATCGTACTGGTTTAGGGTTTGTGGTGGAAAAGTTCTTACCTCATCTACAAGCCAGTGGAAGCTACCTGATAACCACAGCGAGATTCATTCAAGGAGAAGTGAACCTCCCGAGCCAAACCTCTGTGTGCCATTTTTTGACAGTAGGCCTTGGGATTGAAGCATTTCCATTGTCGCTTTTGGTGCTGCCATTTTTTATGCTCTGTACAAACATTAAAACTCCTTTTAACAGAATTCTTAATGCTTGCTGTGGACTTAGTGACTTCTTTCTTGCCTTGTGGTGACAATGCTCCACCAGACCAATTATTACCATTTTTCTCTGTTTTTCCCTTAGTTTGTTGATAGGTGGAAAACTTTGGGATGGAAAGCCCAGTATTAGCCAGTCCGACTCTTTCTTGGAAAATGGTATAAAAGTCCTCAACTGGGACAGAAAGTTGGGCATGGGGTAGCGGCCATATGGGCCTGTTCTACTTCCTTCCCATGTCTACCGGAGACCTGCTATTCTCATGGGCTCCAGGTGGGATCAGGTGCACATGTGAGCAGACAGACAAGCTTTCGTGGGAGCGCCACTCGATCCGTCTGCCAAGGAATGGATACGACACGTGCCTATTTAAATAATGTGCCAATTCTTTTAATTGTGAAACGTGAGCTCACTTAGCAAGTAATTACCGTATGTAAATAAATACATATCATCATTACCATTCCGCAACAAAAGTGTTACCAAAACAGCTACAAATCACTGGTTAATTATGTCTCCAGGTGTTGGCGTTTTGACACTCGACGTAATCGCAGCGCGCGCGGAGATAATGAAATTCTGGCTTAGCGCTAAGAGCCATAAACAGATGAGATTTCGTCGCAGAAAAAAGGGTGTGGATTTGTCTTTCCGTTCATTAGGGAAATGCGTTCCGCTTTTCGCTACCCCTCTATATTTATTTATTTATATGTTTCCACGGTGATGCCAGCATCAAGGCGGCTGTGATGGAAGGAGATACGGTTTGTGCCGGGAAACCACATAAGTGAGGCTGAAAGGAGACTACTTGAAGTTTGGGGCCTTCACCCACTAGAAAGCAAGAACCTTCACTGTATTATGCACTGGAAGACTTTCACTGTATGCATTATTTCATATTTGACAGAGAACCTTCTGAAACCGGATGTGTTTGTGGCCAAAAACAAGGCCAAATACTAACAACTGTTGGTTCTACCCAACATAAGAATCCATGATCTTCCGTCTTTTTCCTGTGCCTGTGGCATAGGTCTTGAATTACAACACTAGCACTTTATAGAGCTCAAACCACGTCCAACATTTCTTCTGATTTTTCCACCACTGATGCTTCCTTCACTATAGGAGTTACAAAAGGAATTATATGAACAGAAAATCCTATTGAGAGGAATGTTATGGCCTATCCTGGGTCATTGAAACTTTCTGGCATGTTTGAGATCCAGTCCTCATCGTTGTTGCCCAATAACTATAGTAGGCGCCAAGTCATTGAGATTATTCCAATACAAACCAAACCAGAGAAGGTCTGATGGCATTTTGTTTCCTACTGATTAAGCTTTCATATGGTAGAATTCCTTCCGTCATTTGGCGCTATGAAAACACAGCACGTGTTGAAACAACCAAACGGGAACACGGCCAAGAAATAGCATCACATACAACAGGAGACAGCCCTGGGGACACGAGATTTAGGTTTGTTCACACATTGCCTAATGCCCCGGGGACATCTGGTTATTATTGCTGAGCCGCCACCTGTCCAAATTATCGCAGGCACAAAACACCCTTAATACCCATTTTGAAAGCCATCACCAATCAAACACAGAATCATGGAAACAACTGGAACACACAACGGTATGCAAAGTCTGGGTGTAGGGGGTGACAGCTGACACAGAAGGTGTTTCATGGAATAAAGTCAATCCTGAGGCTTTTCGTAAAATGCCCAAATTGGATAAACCAAATACAATAAAAAGTACAAACACTGCACTTTGTACATTGCATTTAGAGCCATTCCAACCCATGTTACATGATATAAGCCCTGAGACCCGATAATTTATGGAAATGTGACATCTAACACCTCAAACTAGTGTTTTGGTTGTGAAAACGACAAATTTTCCCCTAAGCAAAACGATCGCTCCCCCTCTCTGAGCCTTTCGAGTTCTGCTCAGTCCCTTAGTAACCCAGTAACGTGTGCTCTATGGAAAGATTCACCAATTTAACTCTTGGACCACTAGCGACTTATCAGACACCAGCACAGCCTTCTTCCAAGCGGCCATTTTGAATGAGTAATGTCTTCTGACAGAAACATGGCCAGGAAATCTCCAGCTGCGTGATTACTAAGGATGGAGATAGCCCATGCACCATGTAATTGTGAAATTCATAGTGGATCGTTTGGAAGTGTCTCGTGCAATGAGATTTCCTCTTGCGTCCCTCAAAGCATTTGATGAAGATCCAGGGTCACCGCTCATTCATGTTGAAAGCAGCTTTCCTGAAACGTGATATCTTCTCATTCTTCCTTGTGGACTTCTTATTTTATTTTGGTTTTGTATCTTGAATTATGTCACCTATATTACGTGGAATGGATTTCCGATGCTCTCGTCATGATTCGGGTCAGGGTCAGGTCTTCTCCCATCAGCTCGCCAGGAATCTGCACGTTCTGTAAGAATATTCATTTACATGTATTCAGTCACTGAAGAATCTACCAAATAAAGTGAGAAAATAGCAGTCACTGAAAGAGAGCGGGTGACTTACACGGGGTCCTGTTGTCCCCCCCAAACTCTGCGCCAACAGCAACGTCACATAAATGTATGCAAAGAGTTAATACAGAAACAACAAAGAGGATAAAGTCACTGGCTGGTCATTTCAGAAAATGTTCACAAATCGTGATAAACCATGTGAAATAATAAAACAAGGGAAGACCATAAAACCTGAGAGCGTGCAGAGTGTCTGGACAGATATGGTAAAAACCACAAATAGAAATAAAGCTGGTACAGGATTTTATGGGAGGAAACCTGAAAGCGGGTGGCTTTCTTCACGAACTGAACTTCCTGAAGTTATTTTATTCACTTGCAGCAAAAAGCCATTTTGTTTATTTTCTAGGATTTTTTGGGAATTTTTCAGATTCTTTTTTGGGGTGAAAATTTAGGTTTCCTAACTTATTGTAAAGAAACATCCGAATTTATTTTGAAACAAGCCTTTTTTTCCGTTCAGTGATGAATTGAACAGATACTATGTTTCAGCACCATGGTGAACTCCATAGCTGTCCATATTGCTGAACTGCTGATCTGAAACAGTATCCTCTCATTGAAAATGCTTCAGGGCCTTGCAAGTGAAAAAATAAACGGTTTAAGAAATATTTAATAAAAACGTGAATATTTTTTTACATTGAAAACTATGGGAATAAAGCCTTGTTTCTTTAAGTTAGGAAACCTAAATAAGGTAGTAAACCATAGCAAGCCTAAAATACTCTCCAAGGGCAGAAAGTATAAATGATGTGTCTAACGCAATCATTAGATTAAAAAAAATCACCTAAAGATTAACGACAAAATCTTACAAGAAAACAGAGATGTTTAAGAATCCTCCAGGTGACGTACAGTGTCAGGGATCAACCCTGTCTCTTTAAGACTTCCAGAATACATGGACCTCCTACTCTGACCGCTGATAAAAAAAATTAGGACTTGCCTGAGGGATACCAAAATATTCAACAAATCAGAAAAAATAGTAAATGGGGAATAATGAGTGACTTGTCCTAGTGACGTTAATCTTTACACACAATTCTAGAACATTAGGTCCAATGTCTTTTTACATTAGAGAATCCCAACTGGATTAGTAAGAGCGATGTATGATTCAATAATGCTTTTCGTATGACATTTACAGGAACCTCAATGGGCTCTAGATCCGCACCCACATATACAAATATATTTATGGCGTATTGGGAGGAATACAACATTTAGCTGTACCAGGCTGAGCATTGAACCTGGTGATAGACCATGAATATTTAAACTTTATTTAATTTGAAAGGGCGAAAATCTCTTCTTAATAATTTTATTTATTGTCTAAAAAGATACACATGGGGCATTAAATGTCACTCACTATGGAACAAAAGAAGAGAAGAAGAGTTCTTTGTCTTGATGTAGATAGATATAGCCTGGGGAATGAGCTGGAAAGAAAACATATTTTAAGCCAGTAGCTACTAACAACTTTATCCATTCCAATGCAATTCCAATGTGCTTGTGGGAAATCCCTAGGGCGAATTACTGCGTCTGAAGCAAGTTCATGCAAAATGTAAAGCTGTAACATATATCACCAGTAATCATCACCAACGTATTACGGGAGCTTAATAATGTGAACCCAGGATCATCACTGGACGATAGTCTGAATAAAGGCCAAAATGCTAGGCTTATTTTTTATTTTAAAAGGGAAATTAAATGGTTAATGAATAAGCACTGCTTTATCTTGCAGCAAGATGTATGCTTACAAGGAGTTTATTCCACATAAAGCACTTATTTCTTTTACAGATGAAGCTCAATACAAGCTGTTAAGAGAAGGCTTCCTCGATGACGCTGAGACCACGTCAAAACACTAAATAACACAGAAGAATGACAATGGCATCACAGAATAGCTCATAACCTGTGGCCTAAAAGTGACACGAGCATGATGGAATTAAAGCCCAAGGATATACAGTGTACTGACATTCCTTTAAAAACATTGAGCAGAAACGTTTCCTTAACTCTGACCTCTGACCTCTAATCCCTAACACAAAAGAGTCTATTCACAGAGCACCTTATTTTCCCAAAAATTGAGTCACCGAAGCAGTTACTGGACATCGATGAAAAGCATCAAAATTGGCTCTGCGAATTCCACCAAAAATTATAACAATAGGAAGACTCTCATTCTCCTAATAGGAACTTAACCCCTTCACTGCTGAGCCATTTCCCCTGTGTGTGCTGAGCTCATTGTGACCATTCTGTGCTCATCATGTTTAAACGTAATTTGAAGTTGTTTTGTTATATGACCCAGACATATTATATATCCTTATTTTCAGCAGACTTGGCAGATTCATAATATATCATTATTATATGTATACGTCATGTCCTGCTAGAATGCTGTAACTAAAAATCTAAACATTTGAGACTTTCCATTGAAATTTCAATCTTTTACAGCAGGTAAATATTTTTTCACATTTTATCATCCGAGCCGTTACTTTTCAGAAAAAATACGCAATTTTAGCTAAAAATGAAAAAGGAATTTTTTGTTAGTGCAGCATCATTGTACACATTATAACTTAAAAGTGAACATAAGTGCTGCATTAATAAATAAAAGAAACAAACATTTTTATTTATTAATTTTTTAAGGTTGTCAGCTAGGGGTTAATACCCTAACTGACATCATCGTTCCCATGCCTCGATGACGTAAGTTTGCAGGTTGGGGTCCCCGAGGTGGGACTGACATTCAAGATGTCAACCCACACCAAGAGACAACAGAGAAATAACGGCTGATCGTGGCTGGGAAGTGAAGGTTAGGGATGAGCCGAACACCCTCGAGTTCGGTTTGTATTCGAACCCAAACTTTCCAAATCTTCGAATCCGAACTCGAACTCAATACAAGTCAATGGGGCTGAAAATTCGATTTTTAGAGTGCCCTCCAAGAGGGCATATATGCTAGATATTTGCCATAAAAGGTGTATGGGGGTCCGGGTAGAGCCCTGGGGGAGAGGAAACAAGGACAAAAAGTTAAAAAAAAAACGTTTTTAAAGGGACAGTGAGTTTTCCATGAAATAAGGGTTAAAAATAAAAACAAAAAATTCCTTCAAATATCATGCCTAGGAGGTCCCCATAACCTGCCCATGAAGTGGCGGATTTCTAGGATGTATAGAAACACTTAAAAACAAAAAAATTACGTATCAAAAGACGGTAAATGCTTTTCCTTTAATCTATCCATAAACAACTGCTTGGGGCGGCAGCCTGTATGAAAAGAGGAGACATTTTCGGACCCGTAGAAAAAGTTTAGTGATTTTTTGGCTACATTATTATGAAACTTATGCAGGCTTTGGATGAAAGTAACAATAGGTGCTTTAAAATTGGGCCTTTAGCGTCGGCAACAGTGCTGTCACACCGTAACCCCTCTGAGGATATGAATCTGATACAGGCGTCAGTGGCAGTGCACCCAAATATTGTGCTTTTGGTGCCAGGCCAGCAAGTGCATTCATACAGTAACCCCTCTGTGGTAATGTCGAAGAATATATATTAAAAAGATATGAATCTGGTAATGGACGTCAGTGCACCCAGATATTGTGCTTTTGGTGCCAGACTGCCAGGCCAGCAAGTACTATCATACAGTAACCCCTCTGTAGTATTGTGGAAGAATGCAGGGGTGGACCTTGTGGTCCTATATTAAAAAGATATGCATCTGGTAAAGACGTCAGTGCACCCAGATATTGTGCTTTTGGTGCCAGGCCAGCAAGTGCATTCATACAGTAACCCCTCTGTGGTATTGTCGAAGAATATATATTAAAAAGATATGAATCTGGTAATGGGCGTCAGTGCACCCAGATATTGTGCTTTTGGTGCCAGACTGCCAGGCCAGCATGTACTATCATACAGTAACCCCTCTGTAGTATTGTGGAAGAGTGCAGGGTTGGACCATGCGGTTCAAAAAAATAAAATGATATAGATGTGGCACAGGCGTCATTGCAGCCAAATATTGCGCCTTTCATGGCAGCAAGTGCCTTCACACCGTAATCCTTTTGTGGTATTGTGGAAGAGTTCAGTGCTGGAGGTTTTGTGAATGCAGAAGAGATCCCTGATCTATTCCGTTACGTCAGCATCAGGGGATTGATAGCTGCTGATCTAGGACTGATTCATTTTTATAAATGTCAGCCGGTCTACAGAGTCGGTGGACAGACGCACTCTTTTGTCTGTGACAAAACCTCCAGTGGCACTGAACGTCCTTTCAGAAAGCACGCTAGATGAAGGGCAACCTAGTAGCTGCATAGCATATTGGCTAAATTCTGACCAGTGATCCAATCTCAACACCCAGTAAGCCAGTGGATCATCTGCTGGAAACGTATCCAGGTCTGCCCTTGTCCCTAGGTAGTCCTGCACCATATGGTGAAGACGCTGGCAATGAGTGCCTACATTTGACGTCCCTGGGCGTCGTGGACTAAAAAAATTAAAAAATGCATCAGTCAAGCGGCCCTGGCCTTCACCACTATTCCTCTGATCATCCGCAGCCTCAGAAGCACATGTGTCATCACTTGGTAACCTGCCAGTGCCTGGAAAGGTGTTACACAAGTGTCGCTTTAGAGCGTCCTCAAGTTTTTTCATCCTGTGCACCCTCTGTGCGGGCAGGATGAGCTCTGCAAGTTTTCCCTTGTATCGTGGATCAAGAAGGGTTGCCAACCAGTATTGAACCTTCTCCTTGATAGCACGAATCCTGGGGTCCTTTAGCAGGCTTTGCATTATAAGGGAGCCCATGCAGCGTAGGTTGGAGGTGGCATTAGCTTCCGAGTCTTCCTGGTCAATGAGGATGACCCCATCGTGCAATTCCTCCTCCCAGCCATGCACTAGCCCTTGTGTTTCTGGGCACACGAAACCCTTCCTTGAGGAATCCCCACCTTCAATGCCCCCACTACTTAAATATTCCTCGTCCTCCTGTCTGATCTGAGTAGGACCCGCTGGAATGCTGTTTGTGGAAAGACTGGGGCCTTCAGAGCTAGGGAAGGCCTCCTCTTCCTCCCGCTGCTCTGCCTGTAGAGCCACATCTATAATTCCTCCGCAGAGTGTGCTCCAGCAGGAACACTAAAGGAATTGTGTCACTGATGCATGCACTGTCCCTGCTCACCATCCTCATTGCTTCCTCAAATGGTGACAGTACAGTGCATGTATCCTTGATCATCAGCCACTGTGGGGAGAAAAAAAACCAAGTTGACCTGAACCTGTCCTTGTGCCATATTCACACAGGTACTCGTTGATGGCCCTCTGCTGCTTGTGCAGACGCTGCAGCATTGCTAATGTCGAGTTCCACCTGGTGGGCATGTCACAGATCAGATGGTTTGTGGGAAGGTGGAATTCTCTTTGAATTTCTGCCAGGCGAACGCTTGCTGGGAATGACCGTCTGAAGTGGCTGCAGACTTTTCTGGCCTGGCTGAGAAGCTCTGCAGCCCTGGGTACTTGGTTAGGAATAGGCTTGTGCACCGATTTTTTTTTCGGTTCGATTCGGTTTGATTTGTTCGGATGTTTAAACTTTTCGATTCGGCTCATTTCGGGCAATTTCTGTTTCGATTTGGTTCGGCCCGACTCGTTTTTCGTGTACATTTTTTTTTCGGAATATCGACCATTTTTCGTATTTTCGTGTCACTTTGCTCGTTTTTTGTATCGACTTTTCGTGATTTCGGAAATTTTAGTTTTTTTGGAACGTCTGTTCTCCTCGTTTCAAAGCTGTCTAACTCTATTCGTTTTGATGTAAACTACTATGGTTTACTTTTTTATACTTTATATATTTTTTTATAATAAATTTTTGGTTTGTTTTTCGGATCCGATAATTCATTCTGTCGATACGATAATTCTGGCGATTCTATCGTGTTTTTTTTTAATTGAATAAAGATCCTTTTTTTCTTATGAATATACATTTCACAACTTTATTTAATCACATTAAAAAATGGTATGAAAGCCAAGGAACAAAAAAAAATGAACAAAACGATTTAAAAAACGCTAAACTGACCCGAATGGTCTGACTTTAAAAATAAAAACCAGAACAAAAAGGTTTTAAAACGGAAAAATAGTTGATCAAAATGATCTGAAACGAAAACAAAAAAAAAATGATTTGAAACAGACAAAAAAAAATTAACCCTTTCGCTGCTGAGGCATTTCACGGCTTCCCTTCACGCCTGTGTGCGGCACTGCGGTCTGCTGCTGAGCTAATTTTTAACAGTTTCGCTCCTCTTGTTTAAACGCATTTTTTTGAAGCCTTATTTTATAATATGACCCAGACATGTTACATATCGTTCTTTCCGGCAGACTCGGCAGATGATTCATAATATATCATTATCATATGTATGCGTCATGTCCTGTCTGTATATTATAACAAAAAATGCAATAAAATTAGAATTTTCAATGTTTGTTTTACAAGGTGTAAAGTATTTTTTTCACATTTTAACATGCGAGTGTTTGCGGTTATATTTTATGAGTTGCGTTTGTTAAAAAAAAAAGGGGACTTGTTATATTTTTTTGGGTGAAAATTATACTATTTTTAACAAACGCACCCCATACAAAAATCCTTAGTGCAGCATCATTGTTCACATTATAATTGAAATGGGAACAATATTGCTGCATTAACAAAACAAAACAAAAAAACTGTTTATTTTCTTTTATATTTAAATTTTTTATAATTTTTAACATTGTCATGTTTGGTATTGTTGGAAAGGCCATGCTCTGGTCGATCCAAAGATACCAAACATTAACCAACCGATAGCTGCCGCGGATCGGGAGATAGGGGGTTCCAATGAACCCCCTATCTCCACCATTGGTCGCAGTTAGGGGTTAACTCCAGAACTGACGTCATTGTGAGGGAGGTCTTGGGACTGTCGGCAGCTGCCGTTCCCCCACGCTGTTGTCTTCCTGCAAAGACGTGACCATGTTGGCAGGCAGCGTCTTAGCGGGCAGCGGTGGGAGAGAGAGAGCTCATAGCTGGGAGGAGGTGTTGCGTAATGCTGCAAACAGGGACAAATAAACTAGACCTGAGCCGCACTAAGGATCTTTGGGTTGTGTCGGAGAAGACTTCACGCAGTGCTGCCATCAATATTTTTTGATAAATTCTTGGTTATACAATGAATGTGACTGTGGACAAAAATCCATGTTGTTGTGACATCGCCTAAGCTTAACAAAACCATGCCACGTCAGTAATCAAATCTCAAGGCAGTACAACAAGGTTGTGTTAGTGTGTGACATTTTTTGGCCAGGCAGGAAGTGTAGAATGTGCACAGTCACATTCATGGCCACAAATATGTTGACAAATTTATGACAAAGGGTCCATAGAAATGTCAATAAATTTATGTACATATAATTTTAACAGTGTGGAAACCAAGCAATACATATTAACTTATTAAGTAAGGAAAAGCAACGCACACAAACAGGAAAATATAGAAAAAATAGAAAATTTATTTACAACATGGGGAAGGGAAGGGAACATGCCAAGGATGGCAAACTGCCCAACAGGGGCACAAACAACACAAACAAACATAGTGTAGTGGAAATAGACTGGAAGATGGCTGCCATTGTAAGCCAGGCGAACATCTTGTTCAGAATATTGGTTCACTTGAGATAATTACTGGCATTTGAGGAGATGTTGGAGCTGGTCTGCATCTTTGATTACAAAGATTATGACTGCCGTAAGGGCCCTTACGGCAGGAAGAATAACACCCGCAAGGATCGTATCCTTGAAAAGCTACGCACCACCATCCTGGAGCTGTTCGGGAAGGACCGGACGAAGGACCAGCTCCGAAAACGCTGGTCCGACCTCAAAGCACGCGAGCAGGAGCAGCTGAGGCACATCCGTCGCGTCATAGCCAAACGTAAGTGTCATGTTATATTGTAAAGCGCTGCGCAATTTTGGGAGGAGGCTGGTCTCACTGCCGCTCCAGGATGTCAGCGGCATTGCTTATGTGCTCCCGCAGTTCCTGGAGCAGTTCCTGGATGGCATCAATAGTTGTCACAGCAAGGCATAGCTCACCGATCGCCATCCGGGTAATTTGCCTAATGCTGGACGTGTCCGGTCTGGCTTCTCCTTCTATATATCCAATAAATGAAAGAAGGAAAATACAGTAAGTAAAGCAGGCTTCTATTTTTGACTGAAAGTCTTGAAAAAATATAACAGTAGTATACACCAGTGCTGGCGGCCTCCTGAGGCTCTGACTCCTCCTCCGGCTCCTCCTCTTCCTCCTCCTGCTCCTCTTGTGCTATACATAAAAAAATTAAATTAAAATACAGTAAACAAATAATGTTTCTGTTTTTGACCAAAAGTCGTTGCAAAATAAAACAGTATATACCAGCGCTGGTGGTCGCCCGTGGCTCCTCCTCCACTGGGGCACTGGTGCCCGCCGGGGCAGATGCTGCCTTCTTCCTGTCTTCTGCCAAATCCAAAAAATAACACGTAAATAATGCAGACTGGAAAATATGGTATATCTATACAATATATTGCCGAAAGTATTGCGACACCCCTCCACTACCCACTAGCACTACCAGCTTGACCCACCACTACTCCCATCTCATAGGTCTAAAGTCACAAAATATTTATTTATTTCCTCTGCACATAGACATATATTACCATTCAATTATATATTTTTTTCAGAAGTAAACATTACGTTTATTCAATAAAAACTATTATTTGTGTTGTGTGCGTACAAAACACATTGTGCGACTGCTTTTAGTTATTTTATAGATGCCTCAGCCTCAGTTTCACTTTCAGTTTCCGCTAATAAAACTGGATATTGCAGAAACAACAGAAATCCGCCATTTTGTTTTGAAATTTGCATCTAAAGCGTTCAATAATGACTCTGCTGCAGCAAACTGAATTGCTGCGCTGCAACAATTCAGCAGCTGCTGAGGATGTATTGAAGGCGGCTCTGTTTGGATGCACTTACAGAAGAACTACATGTCCCATCCTACCACTTAGCAGAGACGCAGAGATTTTTATTGATGCGCAGGTGGGAGCCAATATTGGGCAAGCTGCGGGTCTTCTCGTATGCATCACTCAATCACAACAAGCCCCCCCCAGCACACTACAGTACACACAGTGCCAAAAGAAATCCAGCATTGTAATTTCATCTACATACATCAAATGTCACAATTTTCACGAATACGTAAAATCACAAAAAGGAAGAGCTATTTCAAAAATGCATGTATGACGAGTCGTGAAAACGCAAAGCTATACACAATCACATTGCATGAAAAAAGGACTAGATAAATCAAGGTATTTCTGTGCACATTAGCACATGCAAGCACATTATTATTATTATACAGGATTTATATAGCACCAACAGTTTGCGCAGCGCTTTACAATATAACATGACACTTACGTTTGACTATGACACGCCGGATGAGCCTCAGCTGCCCCTGCTCGCGCACCTTGAGGTCGGACCAGCGTTTTCGGAGCTGGTCCTTCGTCCGGTCTTTCCCAAATAATTCCACGATGGTGGTGCGTAGCTTATCTTGGATACGGTCCTTGCGCGCGTTATTCTTTCTGCCGTAAGGGCCCTTACGGCAGTCATAATCTTTAAGATCAAAGATGCGGACCAGCTCCAGCATCCCGTCAAATGCCATGTTGCTGGCCCGCTTCTTCCTGGGTGTCTCTGGGGTGGAAGCAGATGAGGAGGTGTCCGAATGGGACTCTCTGTCTCTTCCTTCAGCCATGATAAATGATTTCTATATTTTTTGGCAATTGTCAAAACTCTCTACAAAAATGGCTCAATAAAGTTACGACATCCGCGCGCGCGCGCATGAGCGACCCGCGGACGAATCGGATCCGACCCGATTCCGAAGGAATTTTCGTATCGACAGACTTATCGGATCATTGGAAACAAAAAAACAAGTGATACGCATTTACAAATACAAAATTTACAGAATCAGCGATATAACCGATAATAGTTAAATATACGATGTCCAGAATTACCGAAATGGAACCAAAATCACGAATGGAACCGAAATCATGAATAGAGCGAAAATAAATTTCAATTTGACACATTTCAAGTCCATTCGAAAATTCCGAAAATATTTTGTTTCGGCTCGGAAAACTTTTCGGATCTGCCATTTTCGGATCTAAAAATTTTCAGAAAATCGTCCGGATTCGAAAACACGAATCGGGAAATTTCATGAAAATTCCGAAATTCCGAAACCCGAAACGCACATCCCTAGTTAGGAAACGCTGTACCACTAGATTTAGGACGTGTGCTAGGCATGGTACATGCGTCAATTTACCCTTGCGTAGGGCGGAGAGAAGGTTGCTGCCATTATCACAGACGATCATTCCCAGCTGAAGCTGGCGTGGTGTTAACCATCTCTGCACCTGGCCCTGCAGAGCTGACAGAATTTCTGGCCTGGTGTGGCTCCTGTCCCCTAAACAAACCAGCTCAAGCACAGTATGGCTTCTTTTAGCTTGAGCCATTGCGTAGACCCTGTCAGGCGTCGGTTTAACTGCCACTTCGCCAGAGAAAGAGGAGGAGGAAGAGGGAGAGGTGGTGGAGCAGACAGACCTCATACAAGCAGCTTTCTGGAGGCGTGGTGGATGAACAAGCTCCAGCACAGAGCCCCGTCTTGGATCCCTCCCAGCTGCAATCAGAGTTACCCAGTGTGCCGTGAAGGAAATGTAACGACCCTGTCCATGCTTGCTGGACCACGTGTCTAAAGTCACATGCACCTTGCTGCTGACTGCCTTTCCCAATGACTCGATAACATTGTCTTTCACGTGCTGGTATAGTGCTGAAATGGACTTTCGTAAAAAGTAATGGCGTTTTGGAACCTGCCACTGTGGTACAGCACATTCAGCAAATTCACAGAAGGGAGCAGAGTCCACCAGCTGGAAAGGCAGCAGCTGCAATGCGAGTAATTTTGCTAAACTGGCATTTAGACGCTGTGCTTGGGGATGGTTGGGACTATATTTTTTCTTACGCTGCAGCAGCTGCGGCAACGTAATCTGACTGCGTAAATCTTCATCTGAAGGGATGATGTCACATTGTGAGGAAGGACCTGGTACATCCATTACTGTAGCATCATCCCTGTCAGTGGAGGTTGTAGGCAATGACATGGCAGGACATACAGTGGGGGTAGAGACAGATGAGGAGGACCTATGCAAAGTTTTGCGCCAACGGGGTGTGTGGCAGGTGTTCATATGTCACCTCAAGCACGTGGTACCCAAGCGTCCCGTGTCTTTCCCACGCTTGAGCCTTATCTGACATAGATAACAAATAGCAACGGTGCGCTCTGTTGCACATTTCTTAAATAACTCCCAGACAGCAGAGATCCTGCATGTGTGCTTTGAGACAACAGCGCTCTGCACCTGAGCAGCTCTGACATCTGATGCCTTGGACTGGCTAGTGCTACGGTTGGTCATAGAGGATGTTGTGCCTTGTGTTTGCTGTGCCTCCTCCTCCTCCCCCTCCTCACTTGATTCCTCTGTTTGCTCAGGCACCCAGGTGGAGACAGTGACCTCATCATCATCATCACCCCCTATCTCCTCGTCACTGGAGCCAACTTGGCAGTATGCTGCACCTGCTGGGGCAACATGAGTGCCAGTTATTTGTGTGTCATCATCACTGGCACCCCCTTCCTCTAGGTTGATTATACTCCCTTCCTCAACCTCAGAGATTGAATCAGAGCACTGTACTTGCTGCGCATCCTCAAGCAGCATGTCACTGTCATTGTAGTCAAACAATTCAGCTGACTCCTCCGTGTGTGTGATAGCAAGACTACGGCAGGAGTAGCTGTGGACATGGAGTCTGCATTAGATGCTTTGGCAGCTGAGGTGTACTGTAAACCACTAGAAGCTTGGCTGGCAGAGGACTCGGAGGATGAGGATGGCCTGGTTAGCCAATTCACCAAATCCTCTGTATGTTGCTGTTGCTTAAGACGGCCAGCACCAGTTAGAAAGGACAAGCCTGCCCCTGCAGAGGATGCACCACGTCCACCACGACCAGAGGCACAGCCTCCCGACACAGGGGCTGCTTGCCCTCTTATCTGTGTCTGGGAGCGTCTGCCTGTCCTTTTTGTTCTTTCAGACATGGTGAGTGATATATAGATTAATATATACAGAACTCTGATTCAACTCTGGTATAAAGATTAAAGATTTACAGAACTCTGGTATTACTCAGTGAGACACCCTGATAGCTGGCAGCCAGTGACAAGACACTGATTACAATTCCCTCCTATAAATCAGTGTGACCTCCTGATGGGTGGCAGTGAGAAGCCACAGATTACAATTCGCATAAATCTGATAGACGTATGTGGGACCCCCTGATGGGTGGCAGTGAGAAGACACAAATTACAATTCGCATAAATCTGCTAGAAGTATGTGGGATCCCCTGATGGGTGGCAGTGAGAAGCCACAGATTACAAGTCTCAGAAACCTCCTATAAATCAGTGTGACCCCTTAATGGGTGGCAGTGAGAAGCCACAGATTACAAATCTCAGAAACCTCCTATAAATAAGTGTGACCCCCTGATGGGTGGCAGTGAGAAGCCACAGATTACAAATCTCAGAAACCTTCTATAAATCAGTGAGACCCCCTGATGGGTGGCAGTGAGAAGTCACAGATTACAAATCTCAGAAACCTCCTATAAATCAGTGAGACCCCCTGATGGGTGGCAGTGTGAAGACACAGATTACAAATCTCAGAAACCTCGTATAAATCAGTGTGACCCCCTGATGGGTGGCAGTGAGAAGCCACAGATTACAAGTCTCAGAAACCTCCTATAAATCAGTGAGACCCCCTGATGGGTGGCAGTGAGAAGTCACAGATTACAAATCTCAGAAACCTCCTATAAATCAGTGTGACCCCCTGATGGGTGGCAGTGAGAAGACACAGATTACAAGTCTCAGAAACCTCCTATAAATCAGTGAGACCCCCTGATGGGTGGCAGTGAGAAGACACAGATTACAAGCCTCAGAAACCTCCTATAAATCAGTGAGACTCCCTGATGGGTGGCAGTGAGAAGACACAGATTACAAGTCTCAGAAACCTCCTATAAATCAGTGAGACCCCCTGATGGGTGGCAGCCAGTGAGAACAAATGGATTATAACAATTCCCAAATATTTTGTAGAAATTAGTGACCCCCAAAATACTTGCTGGCAGCCAGTGACAAGAGACAGATCACCTCAATTCCCAAATGTTTTGTAGAATATTGTGACCCCAAAAATACTTGCTGGCAGTGACAAGACAGAGATCACCTCAATTCCCAGATATTTGGTAGAAATGAGACCCCCCCAGACCCCCCAGTAGCGTGGCAGACCGGCAGTAAGGACACACAACAAATATCGCCTATGAAATCTCCTCTCAAATGCGTGCAGAAGAGCTGCGTGGAAACGTTATATAGTGTGCTGCGGGACTTAGCTCTGTGAGCCCATGATTGGGCAAAATTTGCCCAATCAGGACTCTGAGCGGTGATTGGCATAGTGTTGAACCTGTCTTGCACCAGACCTGTGGTCAGGTGCAAGGCTGTAGCCAATTACGAGCTTCAGGCCAGTGGGAAAGTGCATTGTGGTCCATTGTGGTGCATTGTGGGCAAACACGTAGCGAACACCCGGAAATGTTCGGAGTTCGCGAACAACGAACAGGCTATGCTCGATGCGAACTCCGAACCGTCCGAACCGAACAGCTCATCCCTAGTGATGGTGCGCTCAGTGCGTCGTCTGCATGCTGACCGCGATCGAGGCGACGCGCTGAGCACGTATTTCACAGCCAAGTGGTTAAACCAATAAAAATGTGTCTAAATAATAAAAAGGTCCTTTAAAACATAATAAAAAGTTCTGTTACAAATTAATAAAAGGGTTTTTAAAAAATAAAAGGGTTTTGGTAAAAAATTATAAAAAGATTCCAGTTATTACATTGAAACCCATGGGATTTGCCTGTTACAGACAGGTTTTAACGATCTGGACGTTCTGAATCCTGTTGCTAGTCACATCCTGCAGGAATATGCAGGTTACAGGACTTTCACCTGTTCTCTGAACCTCACCTGGAACCTCACCTGGACTCTTTCTGGACTTAATGAACTGTGCTTAAAAGGAAGCAGCACCCTCAAGGCGTTGCTTCCACATTCGTACTCCTGGCCCTGTTGAGTGCAGACTGTTCTCCATTGAGCTCTGGCCTGTATCCCTCAGGTTTTCCTGTCACTTCCATGTTTACCCTCTGCTTTGTTCTGGACTTTATTCATCATCACCGGTACCCTCCTTTGCTCCTTGTTACCCCCGTTCCAGGTTATATTTGGATTCCATGTGTACCAGACCCCTTGCTTAGAATCTGACCATCCTGTTTGCCTGGGTTCTGCTTGTATTACTATTGTGTTGCCTGATGCCATACTGTACCGTTGCCTGATGCCATACTGTACCGTTGACTGATGCCATACTGTACCGTTGACTGATGCCATACTGTACCGTTGCCTGATGCCATACTGTACCGTTGCCTGATGCCATACTGTACCGTTGACTGATGCCATACTGTACCGTTGCCTGATGCCATACTGTACCGTTGACTGATGCCATACTGTACCGTTGCCTGATACATATCTGTGTTATTTATGTATTGGTTTATTCCTAGTCTGCCCTTCCTGTGTTTATTAGGTTTCCCTCTGTGTCTATTTGCTGCTCTTGCCCTTTTCTAGATTCTGTTGCCATATTGCCAGACCTCCTCCTGTTATTTAGAATTCTCGTTGTGCTGTATTCTGCTTTGTTTATATTCTGTTAATATTTAGTTCAGGTCTGTCTGTGTCTCCTGCTTCACGTATTAAAGCCTGTTGTTACCCTGTCTGAGCATGTTTCACTGCACATTAGGCTCACACCCAACCCTCCTGCACTCAAGGCTAGGTCCCAACCATGACACTGTCGGCAATGAAATCAGGTAATTTCACCAAAATCTTGGTTTAAAACCTCCAATATGCAATTTGACATTCTGTATAATTCTTTATAGGGAAGTTTCGGGGCTGTCGAAGCACAATGTGTTTTGCTGTCATTGCACCTGTGTCAGGGAACTGACGGCTTAGTGAAATAGATGAATTGCCTCGAAATTGTAGATACGGTGACATCCACCGCTCGGTGCAATTCGGTGACAAATTCAGACATTTGTGAGTAACCCTCTAAAGGTGAAATGTCCATCAACACCAACGTGGATTAAATGTGAGCGAAACAATGTGTGGAACGCAGATGGGAAGAAAGCGAGGTGGCACGTGGACTACGAAGTGTAAAGGACATCACTAACATCGATGACACAACATACACAGAGACAAAGACCAGGAGGTCTCCCACACCACAAGCCGGGACAAGTGAAGGCTGAAAGGTATCAGAACGGGAATTCAAATTCATTCCTTCTTATCCTCCATACATTATATGACGACGTAAAAGCCACATATATGTAACGATTGGCGCCCACTTGGGCCATCGTGGTGGCGAGGAACAAGGAGAGTAGCCCTTTAGGCAGGTGAGCTGCTGACTTGATACAGGACAGATCAATAATACAGATTCCAGGGCTATGCAGGAACCAGACTGAGACACAAGGGACAGGAGGACCAGGGAGAAAACTAAAGGGATCCCTATGCAGGGAATAATTTCTAACTGAAAAACCCTCAAAATGAATAACAGAGCAAGGGGGGCAAGAAAGGCAAGGGTTAACAAGACAGACAGAAATCCTATACTGAAGAGGTCCTTGTATGTTGGCCTCTGAGTACACTAAATTTAGACTAACAAGGTACATAAAACATAGGAATAGTCATAACTCTATCTGTTGGTGTACCTCAAGGCTCTGTCCTTGGTCCTCTGCTCTTTTCCATCTACACCTCCTCCCTGGGCAAAATCATCAACAGCTTTGGCTTTATTTACCACCTCTACGCTGATGACACTCTGTCACGGTGGCCCCCGCACCCCGGCGCCTGGCAGCAGCTTCCTCGCTGCTCGCTGGCCAGGCGCCGAATGATATTGCGGTCGCTTCCGCACACGTGGGGAAGCCGGGGGGCGGGGCCTGGCGGGCTGACGCGGACCCGCCGGGTTTAAAGCCCAGGCTCTCAGAAATGCCGGTGCCCTGACGTGGTAGTTACTTCCCGCAGAGCTCTTGTATATTTGGCAAACGACTATTCTGTGTATTGACCCCTTGGCATTGGCAAACGACTATTCTGTGTATTGACCCCTTGGCATTGGCAAACGACTATTCTGTGTGTATTGACCCCTTGGCATTGGCAAACGACTATTCTGTGTATTGACCCCTTGGCATTGGCAAACGACTATTCTGTGTATGACCCCTGGCATTGGCGAACGAACCACTCTGTGTATGATCCCTGGCATTGGCGAACGAACCATTCTGTGCATAACCCCTGGTATTGGCATCAACTCTTCTAATTCTGGTATTGAGGTCAGTCTGTGTGGCACCCTAAGCACACATCAGACTACCCCTTGTGTTGTTAGGGTCTTGGGAAGAGCTAATTATTCTAATTTCTTGTGTATCATTCTGTGTCTGTCTAGTCGTGCCGACCACTCTAAGGATCGGAAGGGTAGAGACTGTTCTGTGTCTAGAAACCACTAGTCAGATAAAGCAGAGGGATCCGTGACGTCTCTCTTGTACGTGCTCTGTACTGCCATTCTTGTAGTCTGTCTAGTCGTGCCGACCACTCTAAGGATCGGAAGGGTAGAGAGTGTCCTGCGTATAGGGACCACCACTCTAGTATCAGGGGGATCCGTGACACACTCAGATCTACCTCTCTACCCCTGATCTCTCTCCTCCTGTCCTTTCAAAAATCAGTGACTGTTTATCTGGCATCTCCTCCTGGATGGCCTCCCACCACCTAAAGATCAACATGTCAAAGACTGAGCTCCTACTTATTCCTCCCTCCAATGCCTCCCCACCTCCTGACTTCTCTATCACGGTGGAGGGTATCACCATCTCCCCATCAAACCAAGTTCGCTGTCTTGGAGTTACACTTGACTCTGCTCTTTCCTTCTTCCCCCACATCCAGTCTCTTTCCTCGTCCTGCCGATACCAACTGCGTAATATTTCCAGAATTCGGCCATTTCTTACCGCTGTCACCACAAAACAACTCATACACGCCCTGGTAATCTCCCGACTCGACTATTGCAATAATCTCTTATCTGGCCTCCCTCTGTCCCGCCTCTCCCCCCTACAATCCATCCTGAACGCCTCCACCAGGCTAATTCACCTCACCCGCCGCTCTGTCTCTGCCGCTCCCCTCTGCGAGTCCCTTCACTGGCTCCCCATCCACTGCAGAATTAAGTTCAAAATCCTTATCCTTACCTACAAAACCCTCACTAACTCAGCTCCCCACTACCTGTCCTCACTAATCACCAAATACACCCCGGCCCGCTCCCTAAGGTCAAACAGTGACCTGCGACTAGCTTCTCCCCGCATCACCTCTTCCCATGATAGACTGCAGGATTTCTCACGCGCAGCCCCCACTCTCTGGAACGCTCTCCCTCGTACTGTCAGACTTTCCCCTAACTTCTCTTCCTTCAAACGCTCCCTTAAAACATTCCTATTTAGGGAAGCCGACCCCCCAACTCACTGACGCAACCATCAATCACTCTCACCTTACAGTCCTCTCCTCCTGTTTCCAACCCCAACCCTCCCAGATTGTGAGTTCCTACGGGAATAGGGCCCTCATCTCCTCCTGTACTGTTTGTCAAATGTTGTTCAATGTATTGTAACCCTGTCTATACTGTGCTTATTGTACAGCGCTGCGGAATATGCTGGCGCTTTATAAATAAAGAATAATAATAATAAATAATAACAAGCAGAGGTTGGCAACTGAACTGGCATACAATGATACAGGGAAGAGGCAATAGAGAGATCCAGAGAACACGCTAAGGTCATACACAGGAATGGTTCTCAGCCAGGCCAGGTCAGTAACAAGATATCAGAATACAGAGTACTGGGAACTAGAAATAGAATGTCCAGAAACGAAAGCCAAGAGTCAAAACCAGAAAATACGAGACTTGAAGCTTTTCAGCAAAGTGTGAATCAGGAACCAGGAACAGAACAGACGAACCAGAACCACCATGTAACTCTACAAACGGTCAATGAGGCTCTGTGCTGCTGGGATATATATATAGGGAGTGGGGCTGTGTGATTGGGCCAAGTGACCCCAGACCAGGAGATCACAACAGAACCCCAGATCAGCCCTAGACAGCACAGCCAAACACACAGGGAAGAACAGACATGGAGGCTCCTCACCACCAGGGGGCGTGGCCAAAACCATGGAAAATGTGACATATATATAATAATGAGCATATTCAGTCCAAGAATGCACTCACTGGCCCTCACATATACCATTAAGGATCCTACTGACTCCGGACCACTGGGTTATATTCTATAGTGGATAAACTAAAAATACAAAATAGAGAACAGAACATCGCATAAAACCATCAAAACCGCATGTTAAATAATCATCCAGCATTCACCGTATTGTAGAGACCGATAACAATAGGTTCCACACAAAAGGTTACTATTTAAATTGAGAAAAATTGGTGTAGATGAAAATACTTGTTCTTGGATAGAAAACTGGCTAAAAGATAGGGTACAGAGAGTGGTCATAAATGGTACATTTTCAAGATGGACACCAGTGGTAAGCGGTGTCCCTCAGGGGTCTGTTATAGGACCAATACTATTCAATTTATTTATAAATGACCTTGAGATAGGCATTGAAAGTCATGTATCAGTGTTTGCAGATGACACAAAACTAGGAAAAGTAATACAATGTGAGCAGGATGTTACTTCGCTGCAGAGGGATTTAGATAGATTGGGGGACTGGGCACTTAAATGGCAGATGAGATTTAACCACTTCAATGCGGTGGACGCGCTCAGCGCGTCCAACCGCATTGGTACTTGGCTGCGGAGGACGCGCTGAGCGCGTCCTCCCTTTGCAGCCGCGATCAGCCGGTATTCCGGCTGATCGCTCGGCCCCCCGGTGCGGGCTGACATCATCGATGTCAGCCCACCCTCGGACCCCGGCGGGCACGATAGGCGTCATCGCGCATGCGCGATGACGTCTATTTCAGGCACCCCCCGCCATTGCAGGGAAGGTGCCTGAAGGGGAGGGGGGGAGGTCCTTCGGACCTCACCCCCCCCCATCCGTGCGGGCCAGCGATTAAAGGCAGGCACCGCCTGGAAGGGCACAGCCTGCCCTTCCAAGCGGCGGCTGTCTTTAACCCCTAGGGGGCTGGATAGCGATATGGCGCCAACATGCGCCGTATCGCGGTCCCCTCCCGGAGCTGGCCGACATCTTGGATGTCGGCCAAGCTTCCGGGATATCCCCCTAATGACTGGCATCATCGCGCAGAGCGCGATGGCGCCAGTTTTTAAATTAACCCCTTGCTGCCACCTATAGTGGAGATAGGGGGTTCCAATGAACCCCCTATCTCCCGATCCGTGACAGCTAGGGGTTAATGTTTACTATCATTGGAACGGCCAGAGTGTGGCCTTTCCAATGATACCAAACATGACCATGTAAAAAAAAAAAAAAAAAAAAAAAAATGTAAAAAAAAATTTAAAAAAAAGTTTTTTTTGTTTTTTTTTAGATATATTAGTGCAACAATATTGTTCCCATTTCAATTATAATGTGAACAATGATGCTGCACTAACGATTTTTTCTATGGGGGCGTTTGCTAAAAAACACGGAATTTTCCCCAAAAAAGTAACGATTCCTCATTTCTAATTTTTTTAACAAGCGCACCCCATAGAAAATATAACCGCAAACGATCGCATTTTAAAATGTGAAAAAACCACTTTACACATTGTAAATTATTGAAAATTCTAATTTTATTGCATTTTTGTTATAATATACAGACATGACATAACGTATACATATAATAATGACATATTATGAATCTGCACAGTCTGCCGGAAAGAACGATATATAATATGTCTGGGTCATATATTAAAATAAGGCTTCAAAACGCGTTTAAACATGATGAGCGAAACCGGTAAAAATGAGCTCAGCACAGAGGTGGGAAAATGCTCAGCAGCGAAAGGGTTAATCTAGATAAATGCAAAGTTATGCACTTTGGAGTGAAGAACACACAAGTAACTTATACCCTAAATGCAGGTTACAGAGCTGGTGTCCGGCGCTAGCACTCACAATCTTCAGTTTCAATAAAAGATATTCAGCCAGGGATCGAGTCCTCAATGAAACAGTTGATGTAGGTGGAAGGAAAAAAGGGAAAAAAAAAATGCAAGGGAGAAATTAAGTGCAGACTGTATCGTCCCAGACAGGAGTGAAAAATAGGAGATATACTCACATATTCTGGTGCCGATTTAAATAAATGGGCACCAAACAGAAGGCAGATCGGTGGATTTAAATCAAGGGGCACCGATTCCCCAACCTCAGGTCCACAAGGCAGGAAACCAGATCCTTAGAAATATCTATTCAGGATGCTGAAGGAATAAATCACCCAGGATCATACAGGGTGGAAATTCACAATCGGTTTTATTAAAACAATAATAAAATACACCGCAAACGTGTTTCGCTAGAAGTAGCTTCATCAGTTACCGCAGCGTTCCCGCTGTGGGAGAAGTGCGGGAACGCCGTTCCTGCGCGTTCCCGCTCGACTCGAGCCCTGCCCCCCTCTTATAACTGGGGGTGTTGCTGTGTATAAGTGCCCCCCTCTTATAACTGGGTGTGCAGCTGCGTATAGGTTCCCCCCTCTTATAACTGGGGGTGTAGCTGTGTATAAGTGCCCCCCTCTTATAACTGGGGGTGTAGCTGTGTATAAGTGCCCCCCTCTTATAACTGGGGGTGTAGCTGTGTATAAGTGCCCCCTCTTATAACTGGGGGTGTAGCTGTGTATAAGTGCCCCCCCTCTTATAACTGGGGGTGTAGCTGTGTATAAGTGCCCCCTCTTATAACTGGGGGTGTAGCTGTGTATAAGTGCCCCCCTCTTATAACTGGGGGTGTAGCTGTGTATAAGTGCCCCTCTTATAACTGGGGTGTAGCTGAGTATAAGTGCTCACCTCTTATAACTGGGGGTGTAGCTGTGTATAAGTGCCCCCCTCTTATAACTGTGGGTGTAGCTGTGTATAAGTGCCCCTCTTATAACTGGGGGTGTAGCTGAGTATAAGTGCTCCCCTCTTATAACTGGGGGTGTAGCTGTGTATAAGTGCCCCCTCTTATAACTGTGGGTGTAGCTGTGTATAAGTGCCCCCCTCTTATAACTGGGGGTGTAGCTGTGTATAAGTGCCCCCTCTTATAACTGGGGGTGTAGCTGTGTATAAGTGCCCCCCTCTTATAACTGGGGTGTAGCTGTGTATAAGTGCCCCCCTCTTATAACTGGGGGTGTAGCTGTGTATAAGTGCCCCCCTCTTATAACTGGGGTGTAGCTGAGTATAAGTGCCCCCCTCTTATAACTGGGGGTGTAGCTGTGTATAAGTGCCCTCCTCTTATAACTGTGGGTGTAGCTGTGTATAAGTGCCCCCCTCTTATAACTGGGGTGTAGCTGTGTATAATTGCCCCCCCTCTTATAACTGGGGGTGTAGCTGTGTATAAGTGCCCCCCTCTTATAACTGGGGTGTAGCTGTGTATAATTGCCCCCCCTCTTATAACTGGGGGTGTAGCTGTGTATAAGTGCCCCCCTCTTATAACTGGGGGTGTAGCTGTGTATAAGTGCCCCCCTCTTATAACTGGGGGTGTAACTGTGTTTAAGTGCCCCCTCTTATAACTGGGGGTGGGGTGTAGCTGTGTATAAGTGCCCCCTCTTATAACTGGGGGTGTAGCTGTGTATAAGTGCCCCCCTCTTATAACTGGGGGTGTAGCTGTGTATAAGTGTCCGCCTCTCTTATAACTGGGGGTGTAACTGTGTATAAGTGCCCCCCTCTTATAACTGGGGGTGTAGCTGTGTATAAGTGCCCCCTCTCATAACTGGGGGTGTAGCTGTGTATAAGTGCCCCCTGTGACGGGATGGAGTGTCCGCCTGCGGTCCTGCTCCTATCTGACCCCCTTGATGGCGTCCGGCCCGACTACCGAGTGGCTCGGCACTCGGCGTCTCGAGCAGCCTGATCTACCGACCTCTTGTTGGTGTGGAGGTGGCTGCTGGGCTGACTTGAGGCTCCTTTTCCTGGGATAGACGTGATGTAGAAGGCCGTTGAGTGCCTTCTAGGTGCAATGTGATATTCCCTGGAAGAACTCACCAGACGAAGCTGTATGACTTCAAAACAGAAACTGATTTATTACAAGGTTAGGGCAGATCCTTTTATACACACAACAGAAAAGACATGTCCAGACTTGAATGCCCTCAGACATGTCCAGACTTGAATGCTCTCAGACATGTCCAGACTTGAATGCTCTCAGACATGTCCAGACTTAAATGCCCTCATACAATACATCGCACTCTAATAAAAACCACACCAGTAAAACCACATCTAGACATGAAATAAAATGTCCATACACTTAAACGCACAACCGAAATATAAAAGGAAAAAATGATCTTTAAAATTGTCTGAGTTTTTAGTCACGCGGCTCGCTGGAAGGAGCGCTCAGGTCCATTCCGTGACATTTCCCCCCCCCCCTCAATAAAGTCCGACGGACACGGTTGGACCCCAACGGGTCGAATAGGGGGAGTCGGTGAGCTCGGGTCTCCGGGTTCCCGGGCAGATTGCTGCGATAGTCCATCGGCATTCCCATTCTGAGGCCGGGCCGGTACTGGATCGTAAAGTTAAACGGTTGGAGGGCCCGGCTCCACCGCAACAGGCGGCCGTTTTCCCCCGCCACCCGGTTGAGCCACACCAGTGGATTGTGGTCTGTCATAACGGTGAAGGACCGCCCATAAACATATGGCTGAAATTTCCTCAGGGCCCAGACCAAGGCCAAACACTCCTTCTCCACCGCGGCGTATCCCACCTCCCGGGGTAAGAGTTTGCGGCTGATGTACGCCACCGGATGATCCCCCCCGTCGTCCCCCACTTGGCTTAGCACGGCTCCCAGTCCGAACATTGAGGCGTCTGTATGGACGATAAAACGTTTGTTATAATTCGGAGCTGCCAATAGGGGGGCTTGGGTTAGGGCGGTTTTCAGTTTCTGGAAGGCGGCTTCACACTCCGGGGACCACAGGACTTGGCGGGGCAGGGATTTCTTGGTCAGGTCTGTCAGGGGTTTGGTGAGGTCGCTGTAGTGGGGGACAAACTTCCTGTAGTACCCCGCGGTGCCCAAGAAGGCGAGGACCTGGGTCTTGGTCACGGGGGTGGGCCATTCTAGAATGGCTTCTACCTTGGCGGGTTCTGGTCGCTGGGTCCCACAACCCACCCGGTGGCCGAGGTACTGCACCTCGGACATCCCTATTTTACATTTTTCCGGTTTAAGGGTCAGGTTGGCGTCCCTGATTCGATCTAATACCACCCCCAGATGGTGGAGGTGTTCCTCCCAGGTCTGGCTGTATATGGCTATGTCGTCCAGGTACGCACAAGCGAACTCCTGTAGGCCATCGAGGAGGCGATCGATTAACCGCTGAAAGGTGGCCGGGCGTTCTTCATCCCGAACGGCATGACCCGAAATTGGTACAGGCCGAACGGGGTGATGAAGGCCGACTTCGGGGTCGCCTCCTCTGCAAGGGGAATCTGCCAGTACCACTTGCACAGATCCACGGTGGTCAAGAAATGGCCCTGGGAGTTCTGGTCTAACAGCTCGTCGACTCGGGGCATGGGGTAAGCGTCAGTGATGGTGCAGTCGCTTAACCTCCGGTATTCAACGCAAAACCGGGTGGTACCGTCCTTTTTGGGGACCAAGACTACGGGCGATGCCCAGGGACTGGCCGAGGGCTCGATAACCCCCAGCTCCAGCATTTCCCAGATTTCAGCCCGCATGGGTTCGCGGACTGCCTCCGGGAGTCTGTATGCTGGTTGCCGGAGGGGTCTCTGGCCGGGGGTTTCCACTTGGTGCACGGCCCGGCTGGTATAGCCGGGGAGGGCAGAAAAGATCTCCTGGCGGTCTTGGAGCAGCTGCCTAACCTGTGCCTGTTTATGGGGTCCCAACTCCTCCCCCAGCTGCACCTGCTCTACCCCTGAGGGCTGACTATCTATCCCGGGAAGCTCTATCAGGGGAAACTGTTCTGCCTCCTCGGTGGCTGGAGCGCAGATGGCAGACACCGTCTCCGGGCGCTCGTGGTAGGCCTTGAGCATGTTGACATGGAACGTCCGCTGGATCCTGGTGTCGGTACAGCTGACAACCACATAGGTGGTTTCTCCCACTTGGGTTACCACCCGATAAGGGCCCTGCCAGGACGCCTGCAGCTTATTCTGCCGCTGTGGCTTCAACACCAGGACCTTCTGCCCCACGAGGAATGAGCGGCTGCGGGCAGAGCGGTCGTACCATGCCTTCTGCTGGGCCTGGGCTGCCTGCATGTTCCCCTGAACTAATTCTGTGAGTTCGGTCAAGCGCTCTCGGCTCCAGGACGTAACTCAGGATGGGGAGACCTTCGGCTTCCTGTCCCCCCTCCCACTGAGCCCTGACTAAATCTAAGGGACCCCTAACCCTGCGTCCGTACAATAATTCGAAGGGGGAGAACCCGGTCGATTCTTGGGGGACCTCTCGGTAGGCAAATAACAAGTGGGGTAGGTATTTTTCCCAGTCCTTCCTTTCTTGGGTGAAGGCTCGGATTAGCTGTTTCAGGGTCCCATTAAACCGCTCGCACAGCCCGTTCGTCTGAGGGTGATATGGGGCGCTGTGAAGCGCCTTAACACCGCACAGGCGCCAGAGCTGTTGGGTCAGCTCAGCGGTGAACTGGGAGCCCTGATCAGACAAAATCTCCCGTGGGAATCCTACCCGAGAGAACACCCGTAGGAGGGCATCGGCGATGGTGTCAGCCTGGATGTTGGACAGGGGCACCGCCTCGGGGTATCGGGTGGCGTAGTCCACCACGGTGAGAATATATCTCTTCCCGGTGGCGCTGGGGCGAGGCAGGGGGCCAATTATGTTGACCGCCACCCGACTAAAGGGTTCTTGTATGATGGGCATGGGGTGCAGTGGGGCTTTCGGGTGGTCTCCGGTTTTTCCCGTCTTCTGACAAACTGGGCAGGTGCGACAGTACTCTCGGGCATCCTCACTAAGGCGGGGCCAAAAGAACGCTCGGGTTAACCGGTGTCGGGTCTTGGTCACCCCTAGGTGACCGGCGAGGGGAATGTCATGGGCCAGTCTCAGGAGCTCCTGTCTAGGGGCCTGAGGGACTATTAATTGCTTATGGGGAGCCTGTGGCTTCCGAGTGCCCCCCCTTGCGGTATACCTATACAGTAACCCATCCTCCCACTCAATGCTGTCGTCCCTTACGCCTTCCGGGCCCTTGCCGGCCCGGTCGCGGTACCTCTCTAGGGTGGGGTCGGTCTGAGTCTGGTGTCGGAGGGTGGCCGGGGAGCTCCACGTGAGGGGGTGGTCAGGTCGAGGGGATGTGGTCTCGTTTGGTCGGGGTTTGGGGGGTTTTGGAGGTTTGGGAGGTTTGGGTTGTGGTCTCACCTGGGTCCCGACTGGAGTGCCGTGGTTGTTCCGGTGGCTCTGTTGCCGTGTGGTCACCGGGGCTGCCGCATCCGTGGCGTAGGCCGAGACCAAGCGTCCCAGGTCGTTCCCAAGGAGGATTTCAGCCGGTAGTTGGTCTAGTAAACCCACCCTCACGGATCCCTCCCCAGACCCCCAATCAAGGTGGACTCGGGCAGTAGCGAGTCGAAGCACTTTTCCTCCAGCCACGCGGACAGCGACGGTGTGGTCTAGCCGGTTCTTTTTGGATATCAGGTGGGGGCGCACGAGTGTGATGGTGGCGCCGGAGTCTCGGAGGCCCTCGGCGGCCCGCACGTTGATCCACACCGCCTGTCGGTGGTGTTGGT
Organism: Leptobrachium leishanense; assembly: GCA_009667805.1. Classification (NCBI taxonomy): domain Eukaryota; kingdom Metazoa; phylum Chordata; class Amphibia; order Anura; family Megophryidae; genus Leptobrachium; species Leptobrachium leishanense. Next base: position 45,945 of record RXON01002494.1, read on the forward strand.
GGTGGTCGGCCGAGGCAGCTTGTACGGGGTCGGCCTCGTGCTGCATCCCCCATTCTTCCTGGGGGTCCCAATACGGGGATTCGGTCTGGTAACAGTGGGCCGCAGGTGGTGCTCGGGGGGTCCCCGCGGAGGGGAAAGTTGGTTGGGACAGTTCCGACGGTAGTGCCCCACCTGGCCGCACCCGTAACATCGGATGGTAACCGTGGAGTGGGAGCGGTTTGTCGGTCTGGGTGCAGGCCAGCGAGTCGGTGGCTCCGGGGGAGGGGTGGGTAGTGTGGGTCGAAGGGGTGGGGGTCGTTCTGCCCCATTGGGTTTCCGTGTGTCCGTATACTCATCTGCCCAGGTAGCCGCTTGCTGCACCGTCTGGGGCTTCTTGTCCCTCACCCACTCCCGTACTGCCGTGGTGGTGTGGTCAAAGAATTGTTCGAGGAGGAACAGCTGGGTGATGTCTTCCACAGTTCGCGCTTTGCTCCCTGCGAACCAGGTCTTCAGGTCTCTTTGCAGCCGGTGTGCCCACTCCACATGGGTAGTGCTGTTGTGCCGGCGTGAGTTCCGGAACTTCATCCGGCTGGCTTCGGGAGTGACGGCAAAGCGGGCCAGTAAGGTTTGCTTTACCTGCTCGTAGTCCCGGGCTTCCTCATCTGGGACAGTTCGATAGGCCTCCGCAGCTCGTCCGGTCAACTTAAAGGCCAGAATCCCGACCCAAGCAGAACGTTGAACCTCGTGTATTTGGCACGACCGCTCAAAGTCTCGGAGGAAGCTCTCGATCTCTTCCTCTGCCTCGTTAAAAGCCTTGAAGTCCTGGAAGGGTACCTTCCGGGCCGCTGGTCTCTCGGGGTTGGGGCTCTCCACTCTCTGGTATTCGATTTCTGCCAGCCGTAGCTCATGCTGGCGCACCCTCTCTCGCTCTTCCTCTTGCGCGATTTCTTGAACAATATTCTGGAAGGTGGCTTCCGTCGGGGCGGCTCCGTAAGCCGCTGCCCGCTGCCGTACCTTCTTCTGGAAGGAATTTTCAGAGATGGGTGCCTGGGGGGGGGTGTCGGTGGTGGGGGTGCGGGCGTGGCCCTCTCCCGCTGATCCATGTCCTTTAGCTCTTCGACCAGCGCATCCTTGGTTTTCGAGCCTGCGGTCCCTCCATGGCTCTCCAGCAGATCTCGCAGAGTGTCTCGTTTACAGCTGGTATAGGCTGCCATGCTGATATGAGGGTCTCTTCCGGGGGTATCCGGGGGTGCAGAGAGCTATCCCACCGCTGCCACCAGTGTGACGGAATGGAGTGTCCGCCTGCGGTCCTGCTCCTATCTGACCCCCTTGATGGCGTCCGGCCCGACTACCGAGCGGCTCGGCACTCGGCGTCTCGAGCAGCCTGATCTACCGACCTCTTGTTGGTGTGGAGGTGGCTGCTGGGCTGACTTGAGGCTCCTTTTCCTGGGATAGACGTGATGTGGAAAGCCGCTGAGTGCCTTCTAGGTGCAATGTGATATTCCCTGGAAGAACTCACCAGACAAAGCTGTATGACTTCAAAACAGAAACTGATTTATTACAAGGTTTGGGCAGATCCTTTTATACACACAACACAAAGACATGTCCAGACTTGAATGCCCTCAGACATGTCCAGACTTGAATGCCCTCAGACATGTCCAGACTTGAATGCCCTCAGACATGTCCAGACTTGAATGCCCTCAGACATGTCCAGACTTGAATGCCCTCAGACATGTCCAGACTTAAATGCCCTCATACAATACATCACACTCTAATAAAAACCACATCTAGACATGAAATAAAATGTCCATACACTTAAACGCACAACCGAAATATAAAAGGAAAAAATGATCTTTAAAACTGTCTGAGTTTTTAGTCACGCGGCTCGCTGGAAGGAGCGCTCAGGTCCATTCCGTGACAGCTCCTCTCTGCGAGTGCCTTCACTGGCTCCCCATCCACCTCACCCGCTGCTCTGTCTCTGCCGCTCTGTCTCTGCGAGTCCCTTCACTGGCTCCCCATCCACCTCACCCGCCGCTCTGTCTCTGCCGCTCCTCTCTGCGAGTCCCTTCACTGGCTCCCCATCCACCTCACCCGCCGCTCTGTCTCTGCCGCTCCTCTCTGCGAGTCCCTTCACTGGCTCCCCATCCACCTCACCCGCCGCTCTGTCTCTGCTGCTCCTCTCTGCGCTCTCCCTCGTACTGTCAGACTTTCCCCTAACTTCTCATCCTTCAAACGCTCCCTTAAAACATTCCTATTTAGGGAAGCCGACCCCCCAACTCACTGACGCAACCATCAATCACTCTCACCTTACAGTCCTCTCCTCCTGTTTCCAACCCCAACCCTCCTAGATTGTGAGTTCCTACGGGAATAGGGCCTCATCTCCTCCTGTACTGTTTGTCAAATGTTGTTCAATGTATTGTAACCCTGTCTGTACTGTGCTTATTGTACAGCGCTGCGGAATATGCTGGCGCTTTATAAATAAAGAATAATAATAATATTACACAACACGGAGAAGCGTTCTATGAATTGGATAGAGGACCAATCCATTGATAAAGCTCCTGGATATGGTCCTCCTCCTCATTGAGATGACTTGCATCAAGATGTGAAGGTGCTGTTTTTCCGTCTATGGATCTGGCTGCAATCTCCAACTTCATGGCGTCCTTCCTGCGTGATACTTTTCTCAGGCAATAGATGGAGATGCAGTAACACTGCGCGAGTTCTGGAAGAGCTAGAACATTCTACAGTGTATTAGGACCATTGCATCTGCACGGGAAGAAGCCACCGGCAATAAGGAACAAACGGCTGGAGCGATATGTAAACACAAGCACAGATTCTGATCAGGATGTTATGATCACAGAAATTGGGGAACAGACACCGTATTTCACTGCCGCCGAACAGACACCATATTTCACTGCCGCTGAACAGCACCGTATTTCACTGCCGCCGAACAGCACAGTATTTCACTGCCGCCGAACAGCACCGTATTTCACTGCCACCGAACAGCACCGTATTTCACTGCCGCAGGACAGGCAAATGGCCAGAAAAGGTAACCGTACCCTGATTTTCACTGTTCCGTTCCCTTTCGGCCACAATTTGGATCTCTCTGAATAACCCTGTATGTAACTTGTTTATATTTACAGCGCCGTGTGTTTTCAGGGTTATTCAAAGAGATCCGAATTGCTTGAGAAAGGTAACGTAGCAGTGAAAATCAGCGTTCGGTTCCCTTTCTTGGCCATTCGGCTATCCAGAGAGCAGGCAGTTCCCAAATCCTGGCGAATTGCCTGCACATACGATGCCTGTTCGGTGCCTGTTCGAGGGCAGTGAATCCCCATAGAGAAGCAATGCTTCGTCTATTCAGAGAACACAAACCAGCAGTGAAAGGTTCCCCTAATACCCTGCCATTCTGTGGTTTCATTCGACAGGTTTATTCAGGTGAATCCCATAGGCTTCAATGTTAAAAATATTCCCGTTTTAATTCAATATCTAATAAACCGTTTATTAATTTAATCTGCAGCAAAAAGTCTCTTTATTTATAGTTTTTTAGGATCTTTTAGGCATTTTTTGGGATTTTTATTGCGACCCTTTTTTTCCGTTTTTCTTTTTTAAATCATTTTCTCTGTAACAGCCTCTTTATTCTCACTCATTGGATTTTATATGTAAATTTCAGACATTTCCGCTCAGTAGTTTCTTTGCAAACAGAGTTTCACTTTTCAAACATTCAAGCAAACTGTTTTTTTGTCACTCCATTCGTCTGCGGTGTTGGGTTTTTCCGGCGGCTGCTCTGCGCTGTGATCGGCGGCTGCTCGGGTTTCTCCGGTGTGTTCGGCGGGGTTAATCCAGATGTTTTTGCGGGTTTCGGTGTGCATTTGCTGGGTTTTGCGGTGAGTGTTCGGCGGGTTTGCGGCGGCTTTTCCCTGCACTATGACGGCCCTGTGGTGCTCGCTGAATACACCGCAGGGTCGCCGAAATGGGATCGCACCGAACCTGCAGTGACTTTCGATTCTCTTTGAATAACCCTGAGTGTGTAAATAAAAACACGACGTTAAAATGTGAAAGTGCGTCGGCCTCTTGATTGCGTCGTGTTTGAACAACCTTAAAATACACTAATGTTACAAAGCGATGACACAAACTGCAGAGGAAATCGAGGTCTGGCCATTCGTTTGACCCCAGAGTAACGACCATATCGCTGTGACGTCGGAACGGGACCTTCTCATATCTCGAGCACATTCAACATACGTCCGAATTGAGTTCCGATGATGCCGTCAGAACGGATCCAACACGAGGACTGTGTGTATTCACACGAAGCACAGACGACACCCCCCCCCGCACCTAGAATTGTATGTACAGGGTGACGTCAACATAGGAGAGGACAGGGACACAGTCTAGACATCAGGCCTGCACCTCCCAGAGGCTCATGTACCACACATTGAAAGTGACTCGTCGTCACGTCTAAGTGTATGATTCCCTTTATAAAGACGCTCCAGCCACGGATAGGTCCACGTGATGGGGGGCTTTTAGGGGAGGTCGTCGCTGACGTGCCAGGGCTTCATGTTGGATCTCCTCTCCTGCTTCATGAAGCTGCTGGTGATTTCAGATGTTTTTTCTGTTATTGAAGCTCTGGTCACTGATCTTTCATTGTCTTCTCTATATTGTGCGTAGCCGACTCGTGTTATATAAAGTCATCTTGTTGCTGCTGACAGGGAGTAGAAAGGTCCAGCTTTCTGAAGGCAGTGCTCAGGACCAGGGCCGAATTAACATAGGGGCAGATGGAGCAGCAGCTCCAGGCCCATGCCTCAGAATAGGCCCAGAGAAAGGATAACTATGTCTGCATTTGGACCCCTATATCTCCAACTCCATAGCAGCTACAGGGCCAAGTGAGGTATCACTGGAAAGGCCAGAGCATGTCCTTTCCAATGATACCCAGGTTTTAAGTAAAAACAAATATTTTCTTTTTCTTTCCAGCAGTAATATTTTTCACTTTTCAATTATAAAGTAAACAATGATTCTGCACTAACTAACCATCACATTTCTTATGTCAGCAACAAGTGTGGAGGTGATGGGTGATGGTAGTATCCATTGTTACATCACAAACCTAAACCGCCGCACTGCAGCGAAGAGCCCTGCGGGAAACTTTGGACCGCTGCATCACTAATCTTTAATTCTTACCGCGATACGAAAATACTGTAATATATCTGTGAATACCGTGTCTCAATATCTGCTAATTATTTTAGTAAATTATTTAATGATAAAAACTCACAACTGTGTTGGAGCATATTTATTCCCTAGTGCGGGGAGACTGACCCGTGGTTCAATTTTCAGCGGCTCCTCCGGGAGTGAGCGCTACCACGTGGGGGCTCGTTTCCGGGATCCAGTCTCTGGAAAACCGCATTTAAAGGGTTAAATATGGATCCAGACACTGCTGCCAAATGGTGTGAAGAGCACAGTAGTCAGATAGAATTATGTATAGTTATGGATATTCCTGCAGACACTTGGGCCGAAGATCAGATTCGCCAGGCCGTGGCCACGCTGACACCAGACAATCGGGGTTAATCCTGGACATAAAAGCAAACCCAGATACCCCTCACACGTATGTTCTTCTTGAGTGGAGAAAGGGTGTTCCAGTATGTTTTCAGGGCGCGAGCGTGAAGCTGACCGGTGAGGTGGAAGTCCAACTGATACAGCCAAGTACGCCACGTGGTGATCACGAGAATGTTCCCGATGTTACCCCAACTACAGGGTTCCCTCCTGCTACGTTTTTCACCACTATGGGGAAACTGGTGGAAACACTAGCGAAAAACTCTATTGCATCTCCAAATTACGGATATCGCAAGTTACGGTTTTATTCTGGTAAGGTCCCCGTGCCAACTGGAGAAGAGGATTTTGAGACTTGGATAGATCAGGCAGTGCAGGCAGTGGAAGAATGGGAAGTTGCTGACACCGTGAAGAGACAAAGGCTGATCGAGAGCCTAAGAGGTCCTGCTTCAGAGGTCATTCGAAATCTGAAAAGAGACAAGCCCGGCTGCACTGCTGCAGAGTATCTAGAAGCGTTACAGGAAAATTTCGGGGGAGTGGAGGATTGTGCCGAACTTATTCACAAGTTCTCTCACACCTATCAAAAGGAAGGAGAAGAATTGTCCACATATGTCCGGCGGCTGGATAACATCATCCATCAGGTCATTCTTAAAGGGGGCGTGCAACCGAGTCAGGCAAGCAAAGCTTTGATGGATCAAATTTTCAAAGGAGCACTCCCACTGGATCCCATAATGTTGAGATTTCAGACTAGATACCAGAACACGGGACTAACCTATTCCAAACTGATCAAAGCTATCCGAGAAGAAGAGGCCTTGATTAAAGCTAAAAAGGTCGAAAATGCGTCGCCCACAGTTTTCACCACAGAAGTAGGAACTCTCTGTGTGGCAGACGTACAGACTGAAGTGCTGGCTTTAAAAACTCAGATGTTGCAAATGATGGAGTTAATGACGTTGCTGTCGGCTAAGGACACCAGAACTGAAGGGGTTGCTGTAGCCTCAAACAGGGGGTCTCCAAGTGAACCACCAGAAAGAAATAAGCTTACACACCCAGGAAAGAAATGTTTTGGCTGCGGGGAAATCGGCCATTTCAGGGCTCAATGCCCACAAGGGAGGGCTGAAAAGAAACCGGTCGAAGAACTTCTAAAAGCTGTGGAGAAGTTGTTGTCCGTCCTGCAGGCGGGAAACGCCAGAGGGCACCAGTAAAGGAGCAACCTAAGTGCCCGAAGGTTGAACCCCGCTCCAAAAACCAAGTTAAGACTAAGAGGGCGAGGAGGCCCAAAGCCGAGCCAACTGTAGAGCCTGCCAGGACTGAGAGAGTCACTCCCTTGGCATCCGGGTCTACGTCATGGGGAGGCAATGCACACCCAAAACCTACGCGGGCCAAGAAAAAGGCCAGGGTACAGCAAAATGGGTCTAAGCGTCCAGGTACCGCCACCAAGTTTCCGGACCAACTGATAGGTCCTTCTCCTATTGTGCCAATCCAAGTGGAGGGAGTCTACACTAAAGCTCTGTTAGATTCAGGGGCTCAAGTGACATTGATCTACAAAGACTTCTATGAGAAACACTTGAAGCACATTCCTCTGCAAGAATTGAAGGATTTGGAAATATGGGGTATCGGCACTGAGAAACTCCCTTATGACGGGTACCTGCAAGTGAAGTTGGAGATCGGATCTGAAGTCATCGTGCAGTCTGGGGGTTGTGATGCATTGGCCATTGTGTGTCCTCGACCCCCAGGCGCGAACAGAAGCTCCCTGATAGTGGGGACGAATACTGACCTAGTGCGGCGTCTCCTGACACCTATGGTATTAGAAGAAGGTTCGACTCAAGGAGTACACCCACTGTTACGTCCGGTCTATCAGAGGATGGTTGAAGAACGAAAGGCACCTGCCGAGGTGGGGCGCCTGTGGAGACTGGGGGGAACAGAGAAGGTTCTGCAAGCAGGAGAAGTAGCGAGCTTCCGGGTTTCAGTCAAGTTGAACGGGTCGCAACCAGGCCCCTATGTGGTGCTGGGAACCGATGTTAATTATGGGAGTGAAACCGGAGTCGAAGTAATTCCTGAAATAATCTCTACCAAAGCTCTGAAGAGAACACGAGGAAGAGTCTCGGTCAGTGTGTGCAATGTGACAGATTCTCCAGTAGTTCTTAAAGCACGAATGCCTATCGGGCAAGTAGAGTCTGCTACACCCCTCTCTACCGATCTAGGAGGGGGAGTGGATAAGGAGATTCCGGATGAAACATTCTACCCCAAGGATGCTCCCATTTCACCTGAGTGGAAGAAACGTCTCCAATCTCAAGTCTTAAAGTGGAAGGAATTGTTCTCAAAAGATGAGTTCGATGTGGGCCTAGCTAAGAGTACTGAGCACCGCATTCGGTTACAAGAAGACAAGCCGTTTCGGGAAAGATCAAGGCGAGTTCCGCTAGGAGATTTGGATGATCTGCGAGAGCAACTGAATGAATTGCAAAGAACCAAGGTGATTCAAGAGTCCAGGAGTCCATATGCATCTCCCATAGTGTTGGTCCGGAAGAAAAATGGTTCTGTCCGTCTATGCATAGACTACCGCACGTTGAACCGGAGAACCATCCCCGATCAATATGCCACTCCTCGGATTGAAGATGCCCTACAGTGTTTGTCTGGAGCAAAGTGGTTTAGTGTACTAGACCTGCGAAGCGGATACCACCAGATACCCATGCATCCTGAAGACAAGGAGAAAACTGCGTTCATCTGTCCACTGGGGTTCTTTGAATTCAACAGAATGCCTCAAGGCCTTACGGGGGCTCCAGCCACGTTCCAACGGTTGATGGAGAAGACAGTCGGGGATATGAATCTAATCAAAGTTTTAGTGTACCTGGATGATATAATTGTTTTTGGGAAGACTCTGGAAGAGCATGAGCAACGTCTGGAGAAGGTTTTGAAGAGGCTCCATGAAGAGGGGTTGAAACTGTCTCTGGAGAAATGCCAATTCAGTCTACCCTCTGTTACGTATCTAGGACATGTGGTCTCAGCAGAAGGTGTTTCGACAGATCCTCGGAAGTTGGAGGCCGTAGCTTCTTGGCCTAGACCCCGAAACGTCACTGAACTTAGATCTTTCCTGGGATTCTGTTCATACTATCGAAGATTTGTGGGAGGATTCGCGAAAATAGCTCAACCACTGAACAAACTCCTGCAGAAGGAAACCACAGAAGAAGGCTGCAAGGTCTCTGACAAAAACCCGTCAGCTCCGGGGCCAAGGAAAGCTCGAGAGTCTATACAAGGTGAATGGACCAGTCAATGTGAAGAAGCTTTCGTGAAGTTGAAAGAAAGTCTAACCCGAGCTCCTGTTTTAGCCTATGCGGACCCTCACAAGCCGTATGAATTACATGTGGATGCCAGCCGAGAAGGTCTGGGAGGAGTCCTGTATCAGGAGTATGGTGGATTGCTGAGGCCTGTAGCGTACGTGAGCCGGAGCCTTACGCCTTCAGAGAAGAACTATCCTACTCACAAGCTGGAGTTCCTAGCCTTGAAGTGGGCAGTGGTGGACAAGTTGAAAGACTATCTGTATGGAGCTGAGTTCGTGATTAAGACAGATAATAATCCTCTCACCTATATCCTTACTACTGCAAAACTGGACGCAACGGGACATCGGTGGTTGGCCGCTCTGTCAGGGTTTCGGTTCAGCCTGAAGTATCGCCCTGGGGTGAATAATCGAGATGCTGATGCGTTATCGAGAAGACCCTATATTACAGAATGGACTCAGTTGACTCCAGACGGGGTGCAAGCTTTGTGTCAAGGAACAGAGCGCCGGGTCAAAGGAGGGATTGAAGCAGAGGCCATAGGAGTTATGGCTGTGGCTGTTCCTGAGTTCTACTGTAACCCTACGCAGTTAAGGGATGAAAGTTTACCTACCTTTTCAAGACAGGACCTGAAAGCGGATCAGGCCAGAGACCCTTTAATTGCCTTGACCATAAAGGCCCTGTCTACAAACCAGCGAGAGATCTTGTTAACCAACTCCCCGAGTGGAGCCAGATTGGTCTACAAAGAGTGGGAGCGGTTGAAGATGTTGGATGGGGTGGTCTACCGAAGGGGCCCCTCAACTAACGCTGAAGAGATTCAACAGTTATTCCTCCCTACTAAACATAGGGAGAGTGTGTTGCGATCACTACATGATGAGCATGGACATTTGGGTGCTGAAAGAACTTTTAAGTTGGTGCGAGATAGGTTCTATTGGCCTTGCATGAGAGCTGAAGTGGAAAGTTATTGTCACTCCTGTTTAAGGTGCATTCAGAGAAAGACTCTACCGACCCGAACTGCTCCAATGAGCCATCTGCAGAGCCAGGGACCCATGGATTTGGTGTGCATTGACTTCTTGTGCTTAGAGCCGGACGCTAGTGGGCAAGGGAACATTCTAATAGTGACTGATCATTTCACTCGTTATGCCCAAGCTTTCTCCACAAAAGATCAACGCGCTCCGACAGTGGCCAAGGTGTTGATGGAAAAGTTCTTTGTTCATTACGGACTGCCAAGGAGGATACACTCTGATCAGGGTAGAGACTTTGAAAGCAGACTGGTGGGGCAGTTGTTAGAGCTGTTGGGAATCCAAAAGACCCGAACTACACCATATCACCCTCAAGGTGATGCTCAGCCTGAAAGGTTTAATCGCACACTGCTGAACATGCTAGGGACCTTGTCGAATGTGGAGAAGCAAAGTTGGAGTCGTCACATAGCTATTCTGGTGCATGCATACAACAGTACGGAGAGCGATGCAACTGGATACTCACCGTACCGTCTTATGTTCGGAAGGGAGGCTCGACTGCCGGTTGATTTGGCATTTGGGTTATCTTTAGACCAAACATCAGTAGCTTCCCATAGAAACTACGTGGATAGACTTCGAAAGAATCTGGCTTCTGCGTTTGAACAGGCCCGTTTAACTTCAGGAAACAGGGAGCAAAGGAACAAAAGGAACTATGACTTGAAAGTTCGAATACAAGATCTACAACCCGGTGATAGGGTCCTGTTGAAGAATTGGGTGCTGCTGCAAGACACAAGTTGGCGGATAGATGGAGTTCCCAGGTTTACATTGTCTGCAAGCAACTGCCGGGTCTGCCGGTGTATCAGATTCGCCCAGATGGAAAGGCTGGGCCTCTTAAGAACTGGCACCGAAATCATTTGTTACCTTTGAGAGAGGCTGTGAGGATACCAGTTGGGGACGAACTCCCTCCGCCGAGTCTGCCTGTTCCATGTTTACCTCCTGTTACTCGGTCTCAACAGACTCGGGTAGTTGACCCTCCGCCGAATCCGCCTGTTCCATGTTTGCCTCCTGTTACTCGGTCTCAACAGACCCGGGCTGTCGAAGAGAGCGAAAGGGACAGTGAAGAAGAAAGTTTCTGTCTGGACTGGATACGCTCGCCGGAGCCTGAAGAGGTTGTCATTGTCCCTGAGCGGTGGGAGAGTAACTTGAGGCCTGAAGCTCCTGAATTCTTGTTGGAAGTCCCTGAGACTGTTGATACCCCTGAGCCTCTTGAATTTCAGTTGGAAGTCCCTGAGGATGTGGGGATCTCGGTAGTTCCGGAAGCTTACTCAGGTGATTACAGTTCTATGCCTTCACTGGAGGGATCATACTCTGAAGAAACGTCTGCTCCAGTGATAGAAAGAGAAATTGAGCCAACGCCTATAGTACTTCCACCTGAAGAGGAGCTGATTGAGCCAGAACCAAAACGCTCTGTTCGACCGCCCCAACGACTCACCTACGACTCACCCGGACATAGCACTGAAGAGGCCATCACCACGGTGCGGAGGTTGCCCGAAGTGTCTGCTATGCTAGCTGAGGTAGCCCAAAATATGAGTCAACTTGAGGAAGTGTTATTAACTCACTATATGTATGTTGCTGAACCTGTACATGTTGTATAAACTGCATTCAAATTGTTGGAAATGTAATGTAATTGTTGTACCTCCTTGGAGAGACCCAAGAGTTCTAGGAGGGGGAGAGTGTAGCGCTGTGGTAAAAATCGTCTTGCTGGGTTTTACGGTGAGTGTTCGGCGGGTTTGTGGCGGCTTTTCCCTGCACTATGACGGCCCTGTGGTGCTCGCTGAATACACCGCAGGGTCGCCGAAATGGGATCGCACCGAACCTGCAGTGACTTTCGATTCTCTTTGAATAACCCTGAGTGTGTAAATAAAAATACGACGTTAAAATGTGAAAGTGCGTCGGCCTCTTGATTGCGTCGTGTTTGAACAACCTTAAAATACACTAATGTTACAAAGCGATGACACAAACTGCAGAGGAAATCGAGGTCTGGCCATTCGTTTGACCCCAGAGTAACGACCATATCGCTGTGACGTCGGAACGGGACCTTCTCATATCTCGAGCACATTCAACATACGTCCGAATTGAGTTCCGATGATGCCGTCAGAACGGATCCAACACGAGGACTGTGTGTATTCACACGAAGCACAGACGACACCCCCCCCCCGCACCTAGAATTGTATGTACAGGGTGACGTCAACATAGGAGAGGACAGGGACACAGTCTAGACATCAGGCCTGCACCTCCCAGAGGCTCATGTACCACACATTGAAAGTGACTCGTCGTCACGTCTAAGTGTATGATTCCCTTTATAAAGACGCTCCAGCCACGGATAGGTCCACGTGATGGGGGGCTTTTAGGGGAGGTCGTCGCTGACGTGCCAGGGCTTCATGTTGGATCTCCTCTCCTGCTTCATGAAGCTGCTGGTGATTTCAGATGTTTTTTCTGTTATTGAAGCTCTGGTCACTGATCTTTCATTGTCTTCTCTATATTGTGCGTAGCCGACTCGTGTTATATAAGTCATCTTGTTGCTGCTGACAGGGAGTAGAAAGGTCCAGCTTTCTGAAGGCAGTGCTCGGGACCAGGGCCGAATTAACATAGGGGCAGATGGAGCAGCAGCTCCAGGCCCATGCCTCAGAATAGGCCCAGAGAAAGGATAACTATGTCTGCATTTGGACCCCTATATCTCCAACTCCATAGCAGCTACAGGGCCAAGTGAGGTATCACTGGAAAGGCCAGAGCATGTCCTTTCCAATGATACCCAGGTTTTAAGTAAAAACAAATATTTTCTTTTTCTTTCCAGCAGTAATATTTTTCACTTTTCAATTATAAAGTAAACAATGATTCTGCACTAACTAACCATCACATTTCTTATGTCAGCAACAAGTGTGGAGGTGATGGTAGTATCCATTGTTACATCACAAACCTAAACCGCCGCACTGCAGCGAAGAGCCCTGCGGGAAACTTTGGACCGCTGCATCACTAATCTTTACACCTCACAACAAGTGAGGCGTCATTGGACAAGGCAGAGTCTGGCCTTTGCATATGTAGCGCTGTGGTAAAAATCGTCTTGCTGTGCAGTACCTATTTTTGGCCACAAGATGGAGACTATCGCAATCAGATACTGGACATTGGGACTACAATAACAGACATGCTTTGCAAGAAGCCAGGAAGTGGGTGGGGACTGGACACTTACATCCTCTGCCTCGTGGAGAAAGTTCCAGAGCGTGCCAGGGAGTCAGAGGAGATAGACGCAGTGAGAGACATCGCAAGAGGGCCTAAGCCAGAGCCTGAGCGAGACCTGTCAGAGTCATTTATTGGACATTCAGCCTGAAGAGAAGGAGAGCGTTTCAAGTTCCCGAGATTGGTGCAGATCTAAAAGACCAAAGACCTCGAGTAAGGAGTTGCCGCGAGTTGACTGAATACGGAGAGCAGGCGGTGAGTTGGACAAGTCGTGGACAAGCTGCGGAAAGTCAGACAACGGATCCGGCCGCTAGTATCCCCAGTCAATATCGAGCGGAGAGACGTCCTGGGTCAGCGGAGCCTAAAGCAACCGTCGGATGGGTGAGAGGCCTCCAAGGCTGTACTGTAAATAAAAGAACTCGCTGCTGTTTTCCATCTTAAAGTCCACAGGGCCCCAACTTGACTAGTCGAAGAGATTCTTTAAGTAAATTCACTGGCCAGTTGAATAGTACCCGGGTACCATACACACATATACACACCTTTTACATTCTGGGACTTAACCTGTGCAGGACTCATTTTTGTTGCGTATCGGAACAAGAGTAAAGATACGTTCCGAATATATTTTCCTCTTTTCCGCTGCGCGTTTGTCGTAATACGAAGAGGATTGTATTTTTGGGTTCCGCTACGTGTTCCTTTTTCGTATATTCGTGCAACTGCTTTTATTTTCTGTTTGGTTACGAATATTTTATTTTCTGAAATACGAAGCCTCGTGTTTCGTTTCTTTTCCGCCACGCGTTTTACCGCGATACGAAAATACTGTAATATATCTGTGAATACCGTGTCTCAATATCTGCTAATTATTTTAGTAAATTATTTAATGATAAAAACTCACAACTGTGTTGGAGCATATTTATTCCCTAGTGCGGGGAGACTGACCCGTGGTTCAATTTTCAGCGGCTCCTCCGGGAGTGAGCGCTACACATAGATACCAAACCTGACCATGTAAAATCTAAACAAAAATAAATCCATTTTTTTTTATTTTTAGTTGCAAAGCGATGGCATTGTCCATTTGTCACATATAAAATGAGCAATACCACTGCCATTACTCACCTTCTTATTTCCCACGCTGGGAGCAAGGTCAGTATTTTATACATAGTCAAATTATTCGTAAAACATAACATGTTCCAAAACACAAGGGAAATATTCATTTTATTTTTCATTTTTTTGTTAAAATTGTATATTTTCTCAGAAAAATACAGTAACAGGTTCCCATTTCAATCTTTTTTAACAAGAGTGCCCTATAGAATATATAACCACAAAGGTTTGGGTGATAAAATGGGAAAAAAATTTACCTCTTTAAATTATTGAAATCTGAATGAAAAATGAATCCCACAGTATCCGCCTGGTGAGATATACCTGTATCTGTCTGGTGAGATATACCTGTATCTGTCTGGTTAGATATACCTGTATCTGCCTGGTTAGATATACCTGTATCTGTCTGGTTAGATATACCCGTATCTGTCTGGTTAGATATACCTGTATCCGCCTGGTGAGATATACCTGTATCTGCCTGGTTAGATATACCTGTATCTGTCTGATGAGATATACCTGTATCTGCCTGGTTAGATATACCCGTATCTGTCTGGTTAGATATACCCGTATCTGTCTGGTTAGATATACCTGTATCTGCCTGGTTAGATATACCCGTATCTGCTGGTTAGATATACCTGTATCTGCCTGGTTAGATATACCTGTATCTGTCTGGTGAGATATACCCGTATCTGTCTGGTTAGATATACCCGTATCTGTCTGGTTAGATATACCTGTATCTGTCTGGTTAGATATACCTGTATCTGTCTGGTTAGATATACCCGTATCTGCCTGGTTACATATAACCGTATCCGTCTGTTTAGATATATCCGTAACTGTCTGGTTAGATATACCTGCATCTGCCTGGTTAGATATACCCGTGTCTGTATGGTTAGATATACCTGTATCTGTCTGGTTAGATATACCCGTATCTGCCTGGTGAGATATACCTGTATCTGTCTGGTTAGATATACCTGTATCCGCCTGGTGAGATATACCTGTATCTGCCTGGTTAGATATACCTGTATCTGCCTGGTTAGATATACCTGTATCTGCCTGGTTAGATATACCCGTATCTGCCTGGTTACATATACCCGTATCTGTCTGGTTAGATATACCTGTATCTGCCTGGTTAGATATATCCGTATCTGCCTGGTTAGATATACCTGTATCTGTCTGGTTAGATATACCCGTATCTGCCTGGTTAGATATACCTGTATCTGTCTGGTTAGATATACCCGTATCTGCCTGGTTAGATATACCTGTATCTGCCTGGTGAGATATACCTGTATCTGTCTGGTTAGATATACCTGTATCTGCCTGGTTAGATATACCTGTATCTGCCTGGTTAGAATTACCTGTATCTGCCTGGTTAGATATACCTGTATCTGCCTGGTTAGATATACCTGTATCTGCCTGGTTACATATACCCGTATCTGTCTGGTTACATATAGCCGTATCTGCCTGGTTACATATACCCGTATCCGCCTGGTTACATATACCCGTATCTGCCTGGTTACATATACCCGTATCTGCCTGTTTACATATACCCGTATCTGAATGATTACATATACCCGTATCCGCCTGGTTACATATACCCGTATCTGCCTGGTTACATATACCCGTATCTGCCTGGTTACATATACCCGTATCTGCCTGGTTACATATACCCGTATCTGCCTGGTTACATATACCTGTATCTGCCTGGTTACATATACCCGTATCCGCCTGGTTACATATACCCGTATCTGCCTGGTTACATATACCCGTATCTGCCTGGTTACATATACCCGTATCTGCCTGGTTACATATAGCTGTATCTGCCTGGTTACATATACCTGTATCTGTCTGGTTACATATACCCGTATCTGCCTGGTTACATATAGCCGTATCTGTCTGGTTACATATACCCGTATCTGCCTGGTTACATATACCTGTATCTGCCTGGTTACATATAGCTGTATCTGCCTGGTTACATATACCTGTATCTGCCTGGTTAGATATACCTGTATCTGTCTGGTTAGATATACCCGTATCTGCCTGGTTACATATACCTGTATCTGCCTGGTTAGATATACCCGTATCTGCTGGTTAGATATACCTGTATCTACCTGGTTAGATATACCCGTATCTGTCTGGTTACATATAACCGTATCTGCCTGGTTACATATACCTGTATCTGTCTGGTTAGATATACCTGCATCTGCCTGGTTAGATATACCCGTGTCTGTATGGTTAGATATACCTGTATCTGTCTGGTTAGATATACCCGTATCTGCCTGGTGAGATATACCTGTATCTGTCTGGTTAGATATACCTGTATCTGTCTGGTTAGATATACCTGTATCCGCCTGGTGAGATATACCTGTATCTGCCTGGTTAGATATACCTGTATCTGCCTGGTTAGATATACCTGTATCTGCCTGGTTAGATATACCTGTATCTGCCTGGTTAGATATACCCGTATCTGCCTGGTTACATATACCCGTATCTGTCTGGTTAGATATACCTGTATCTGCCTGGTTACATATAGCCGTATCTGCCTGGTTAGATATATCCGTATCTGCCTGGTTAGATATACCTGTATCTGTCTGGTTAGATATACCTGTATCTGTCTGGTTAATATACCCGTATCTGCCTGGTTAGATATACCTGTATCTGCCTGGTGAGATATACCGTATCTGTCTGGTTAGATATACCTGTATCTGCCTGGTTAGATATACCGTATCTGCCTGGTTAGATATACCTGTATCTGTCTGGTTAGATATACCCGTATCTGCCTGGTTAGATATACCTGTATCTGCCTGGTGAGATATACCTGTATCTGTCTGGTTAGATATACCTGTATCTGCCTGGTTAGATATACCTGTATCTGCCTGGTTAGATATACCTGTATCTGCCTGGTTAGATATACCTGTATCTGCCTGGTTACATATACCCGTATCTGTCTGGTTACATATACCTATATCTGCCTGGTTAGATATACCTGTATCTGCCTGGTTACATATACCCGTATCTGTCTGGTTACATATACCTATATCTGTCTGGTTACATATAGCCGTATCTGCCTGGTTACATATACCCGTATCCGCCTGGTTACATATACCCGTATCTGCCTGGTTACATATACCCGTATCTGCCTGGTTACATATACCTGTATCTGCCTGGTTACATATAGCTGTATCTGCCTGGTTAGATATACCCGTATCTGCCTGGTTACATATACCTGTATCTGCCTGGTTAGATATACCCGTATCCTCCTGGTTACATATACCCGTATCTGCCTGGTTACATATACCTGTATCTGTCTGGTTAGATATACCTGTATCTACCTGGTTAGATATACCTGTATCTGCTGGTTAGATATACCCGTATCCGCCTGGTTACATAACCGTATCTACACTATTAAATAACCAAAAATATGTTTTCATTTCACTGAATTACAAAAAAAGCCACCAAAATATTCAGCTCCAGCCCATAGAGATCTTAATCCGGACCACCCTCTGTGAAGCCCCTATGGTTAAATTGTTTGGCTGAGCTGACGTTGACCTCCGGCACATTCCACAGCTCAGATAGAACACAGACCTGGTAGCCGGGGGACTCCAGGTAGTCCTCACATAAATATCCCGAGAACCGGGTGGATAAAAAGCCCCATTGTTGTTTTTTTTATTGTGACAGAAGCTACAAAGTGGCCAATCCACTTTCAGCGCGGAGAGACGCGTTCCCAGGAAGCCAGAGGATCTCATTGGAGAGCGCCGCTTCCTGCCGCAATCAGGGCTTTCACAGGTGCTGTGCGTTGCTTATGTTTATGAAGTTTTTGATGAACGTTTTCTAAGTGATTTTTTTTTTATATCGTGCCGGTAGGGACTCTGCTCCGCGGCTGAACTCTGTGGACTCAGCAGCTCCTCTCTGGCCTTCCATCATCTTCAGGCGTTAATTTGTCCACGGCATGAGAGGAGCCCCCGACTTCCAATAAGGGAGCCTCATATTAGGTTGCACAGCGCTTCTCCCCGGGTTCCTTACGTTGGACGGGAGTCATTAGTCTGACATTAGTCTGATTGATGCCATCTAATAATCATCTTAATGCGCGCGTTGATTCCATTCTGATTTATCAGCGACGTCACCGATTTCCACCAAGCAGCAAAATGAAGTCTCTTCCTCGGGATTTTAACTCAAAACCATGGAGAAGTTGTGATGTCCTGGGGCTGGTGAGGTGTGTGATGGACCCCCCCCCCCCAGTGCGGGAGATGACAGGGGCGTTAATTATTGTGGGCGTGCGCTGCTCTCCTCTGGAACGTGTGCCTAGGAATGGAGAGCGGGCGATAAGGACTTATAACTGGCAGACATTTTTAATCGGACATGTTCTCCTCCACGCTTATTAGGACTCCAGTAGACAAGTCCTCGCTGATTAGACTTTCTCATTTAAGCCACACAATGGAAGGGATTTGCTTGGGGAGAAGCTTCTCCAAAGGAATCAACGTGTCACCCGAGAGAAAGCTAATCTGGGGAAAGATAAAGCACTTTAAGTCTTAAAGCTCGGCACAGCCACGACATCGCTACTCAGCCACCACTAATGCCGGCCGACCGCCCTCTCAGCATGACAATACCAGGAGACATGAAAGCCCAGGCACGCGCCTAGATTAGTTCAACCATCCCATATCTGCTGGAAGTTGGGGCAGAAGATGGACGTCACAGAGATTTACAGGCACGTGGAGGAGTCTTCCATAACTGTCCTCGTCGAGGTCCCCCTGGCTCAGGACTCGGGTTCTCAGACTGGTTTTTAATTGTGTCTTGTTGCGAAGGTCTCAGGACATTAGACAAGTGGATCACAGATAACAAACTTTTTCTAAATGCTGACAAAACTGTTACAATGCTCTTTGGAACAAAACCTAAACTACACAAATTGCAAACACCCCATATATGTGTGGGGACAAGATCAAATAGCACGCTGACCACAGTCACTTCTCTCAAATATCTAGGTATGTGGTTAGACCCAAATCTATCTTTTGGCCCCACATCGAAAAACTCTCATCTAAACTTTACCCCAAACTAGGTGCCCTGTACAGAAACAAATCCTGCCTGAGCCCCGCGGTAAGAAAGCAGATTGTACAACAAATGCTTATGCCGGCTATTGAATACAGAGATGTAGTGTATGCAGCCGCCCCGCAAACACACCTCCAGAAACTTACTACATTGTATAACTCATTCTTCCGCTTTGTGCTACAATGTAACTACATGACCAACCATTGTGACATGTTAAAAGAACTAAACTGGCCGTCGCTGGAATCTAGACGCTCCCTTCACCTTTCCAGCCTGGTGTTTAAGAGCTTTTCTGGGAAGCTACCACCCTACCTGAATAGACTGCTTCCCCCAGCAGCTCCCTCATTCTATAACCTCCGATCCAGGACCAGCACCTTACTTGCAATACCACAATACAAAAAGCAAGTGGCTCCATCCTCATTTTCCTACAGAGCACCGCAGTTATGGAATAACCTCCCAGACACCATCAAATCTTCCCCCAGTCTAAAGTCCCTTAAGAGCTCCCTATTAACATACCTCAATACGGAATGCACCTGTAAACATGTAACACAGTGACTATATACAGAATGCACCTGTAAACATGTAACATAGTGACTATATACAGAATGCACCTGTAAACATGTAACACAGTGACTATATACAGAATGCACCTGTAAACATGTAACACAGTGACTATATACAGAATGCACCTGTAAACATGTAACAGAGTGACTATATACGGAATGCGCCTGTAAACATGTAACACAGTGACTATATACAGAATGCACCTGTAAACATGTAACAAAGTGACTATATACAGAATGCACCTGTAAACATATAACACAGTGACTATATACAGAATGCACCTGTAAACATGTAACATAGTGACTATATACAGAATGCGCCTGTAAACATGTAACAAAGTGACTATATACAGAATGCACCTGTAAACATGTAACACAGTGACTATATACAGAATGCACCTGTAAACATGTAACATAGTGACTATATACAGAATGCGCCTGTAAACATGTAACAAAGTGACTATATACAGAATGCACCTGTAAACATGTAACACAGTGACTATATACAGAATGCACCTGTAAACATGTAACACAGTGACTATATACAGAATGCACCTGTAAACATATAACACAGTGACTATATACAGAATGCGCCTGTAAACATGTAACATAGTGACTATATACAGAATGCACCTGTAAACATGTAACAGTGACTATATACAGAATGTGCCTGTAAACATGTAACACAGTGACTATATACAGAATGCGCCTGTAAACATGTAACAGTGACTATATACAGAATGCACCTGTAAACATGTAACACAGTGACTATATACAGAATGCACCTGTAAACATGTAACACAGTGACTATATACAGAATGCACCTGTAAACATTTAACACAGTGACTATATACAGAATGCACCTGTAAACATGTAACATAGTGACTATATACAGAATGCACCTGTAAACATGTTATACAGTGACTATATACAGAATGTGCCTGTAAACATGTAACCTGGTGACTTTATTTCCTACATATTTATTTTTCTGTTAATCTGTATATTTGTTTTGTGTTAATATCTTGCATTGTATTACTTTGTATTTCTGTAACTGTAACACTTCAATGTTCTTGAACCCAGGACATACTTGAAAACGAGAGAAATCTCAATGTATCCGTCCTGGTAAAATCCTTTATAAATAAGTAAATAAGTAGCTGTTACAAACCCAGGTGAGCAGGTACGAGGCCCAAACGAGGAAACAGACATAATGAGCGCAGCTCTCTTCCACCTCTCGTACAATTATCCCGATGACAAAGTTCCCACAGATCCAGTGACCTTAAAACAGCCAATCAAATGGCATTTCACGGCAACATGTGCAATGCAACGCAATCCTGCTTTCACTCGGTAAACACCGGATCTGCCCCTGGGACGGTTTTGAGGTCAGGAAGCTGATGATTTGATGTGGATAAAGTCTCGGCACGTGCGGCGCTCCTCGCCTTACCTGGAGTAGACGCCATGGTGTCAGTTTCCCATACGGTTAATCTGCATTTCTGGCGCTCGCGGAGTGTGATTGTGTTTATTGCCTTGTTTAGGGCTGTCAGGGAGGCTTTGCCGTCGCGTGCTGTAGGAAGTCGGGCGCCCGAGGGCTTTGTCGCAGATAATAAAGCAGACAGGGTTTCAAGTCGCTTCTCGATTCCTTTTTCTTCTTTCTTTTCAGCTTCTGGAGGAAATAAAACGCAAGTTATCCCGTGTTAAGAGGCTTCTCGCCGCCTCAATAAGCCCCTTCCCAATGGATTTTAATGGAGCGCGCCGGCCGCGGCCCTTTCATTTCTAAATGCCTCACTCTTATGCCTGTTGAGCTCCTTGACAGCACTTCATTTGGGTGCGGAGAGTAAGCTGTGAAGTGCGAGATAAGAGTTCCGCCAACATAAAGAAGCGTTTTAATTATTCCAAAAGCCAGTGTGGCGCGAGGGCTGATGACAGCGAGCGGAAAATAATAACAGAGATTTGCAGAGTTTCTGATACTCTCAGCATTCATTAGGTCCCTGTGATGATTAGCGGCAGTGTGCGGGGAGCGAGAGGGACACGGCAAGTGGAAGAGCTTCAGTCTGCGCTGGCAACGCCGACAGTCCATGGTAGTTACCAAACACACACTGCTCTGTGCACGGAGTTACTGGACACACACTGCTCTGTGCACAGTGTTACCAGACACACACACTGCTCTGTGCACGGTGTTACCAGACGCACACACTGCTCTGTGGATGGTGTGAGGACGCTGACCACCTACTGATTCTAAGGTCTGTGTGTCCTCACCCCAACCTTTCCTGAAAACACAGACTAATATGTCTTCTTGTTGGGGGTGATTGGGGCGCCGTTATAGTACAGTTACTGATCATGGCTGATGCTGGATAATAATATTTCCTTTACTGGTCCTCAGGAACCTCTAACAGGCCAGGATTTAAGGAGTCCCTCTATGGGGTTGCCATTATCCAGCCATGGACACACTTGTGTAGCATACCATCAGAGAGCCCTGTATCCATTGTCCAGCATTATCTCGGTCTGGACCAGTCCATCTAGTTCAGACAGCCATTCCTCTCGGGGCCTTTCTCCCACAAAAGGTACATGTAAGTCCCACCGGTGCCAGTACATTTTCTCATCAATGGGGAAGACCTTTCCAGTATAGCCCTTCTCTCGTTGAACGGTCTCTCTCCAAATCACCTGGCACATAAAATCCTTCCATCCCAGCTTGTCCTTTGCAGAGCCAGGTCCATCAACCTGGGTCTGCACCTCTCGCAATCACCGATTAAACTCTGCTGCCAGAACTGCTGTTCATCCTTGAAGGCTGTCCCCATAAAAAGGAAGCAAATCCCACCACTGCCACCAATGTGACAGATCTCAGGACCCCAACAGGGTCACATCTGTCAATGCCATTTCCTTCCAGGACCCCCCCCATGTTCTCAGGCAGACCCTCAGGCCTCCCTTCAGTCTTTAGATAAAGCTTAAAGACCGGGACACGTAAAGAGCCTGCTAGCATCCCCCAGAAATAAGACAAGGCTGTATAACTGGAATCCTTATGGGTAAATATTTCTTTGGGGAATAAACAGGGAAGTCAGCTATTAGCATATTGTCACGGTTTGCCACGGGGAAACTGCGATACCGGAACGGTGGGAACCCAAGAGGCGGAGTATACCAGATCGTGAGAGCCACTACACGAAGGGTGAGATGGAACTGTACAACCCTATTCGTGACAGTGGCCGAGACGTCAGGTGCTGATGGGTATAGAGGTATAGGCACGGGGGTACTGGAGGCTTGACACGATGAGCAGTACTTAGTATATGAAAACACAGTAGCACAGTAACAGGCCCATATGGGATTGTAGTACTCACGGTAGACGATAGGTATATCAAGGCACAGAGGGAACGTAGGATACTGCTGTACACTGTTTGCGGAGGTAACCTCGGAGCTGTGAAGTACTGCGGGAGGTCGGTGGCCTGAGGTTGATAAAGAGGCTGGA
Organism: Leptobrachium leishanense; assembly: GCA_009667805.1. Lineage (NCBI taxonomy): Eukaryota > Metazoa > Chordata > Amphibia > Anura > Megophryidae > Leptobrachium > Leptobrachium leishanense. The sequence continues at coordinate 69,064 of RXON01002494.1, forward strand.
AAGGCTTGAGTGCCGAAGCGGATAGAGGTGCTGGATATACTGTAGCAGGCTGGAGGTCTGAGGCTTGGAGAGTCGGCTGTGAAGGCTAAGTGCCAAAGCGGATTGAGGTGCTGGATATGCTGTAGCAGGCTGGAGGTCTGAGGCTTGGAGAGTCGGCTGTGAAGGCTAAGTGCCAAAGCGGATTGAGGTGCTGGATATGCTGTAGCAGGCTGGAGGTCTGAGGCTCGGTGAGACGGCTGTGAAGGCTGAAGTGCCAAAGCGGATTGAGGTGCTGGATATGCTGCAGCAGGCTGGAGGTCTGAGGTTCAGCGAGACGGCTGTGAAGGCCGAAGTGCCAAAACGGATTGAGGTGCTGGATATGCTGCAGCAGGCTGGAGGTCTGAGGTTCGGCGAGGCTGAAGTGCGGCCGCTGTATGACTTGGAGACAATAATACACAGTCCATGTGCTAGGAATCATACTCAATAATTGGGCATTTACTCACAGTTCTGTAGCCTCTTTTAAACCGATTCCCGCCGTTACCTGGCGTCTGATGTCATCTCCCGGCGCCGAGGACACCTAATCCCTCGCCGGGGTCCTCACTGATATAGCGCGCATGCGCGCGCCGGCCGCTGTCTAGGGGATAAGGTGCCGGAGGATGGAGTTGCGGTAACCACAGCGGCCGGTTGCGGTTCGCCGATGATGGGATGGACAGCATCAGTGTCGGGACCGACGGGTACCGGGCGGCACCAGGGGGCGATCCTGACAGGGCCCCCCACCAAGGCGACCCCTCTGGGGGCGATCGGGATGAGCCATGTGAAAACGCCGAACCAGAGCAGGAGCATGTACCTCGCTATACGACACCCAGGAGTCCTCCTCTGCACCATAGCCTTTCCAGTGTATTAGGTATTCAAAACGACGTCGCCGCCATCGAGAATCCAATATGGTCTCCACTTCATATTCGTTATCTGACACCGAAGTCACAGGTCCAGGAGCCACCAGAACTCGATTAGGAAATGGGTCAGGGGTCGTAGATTTCAGTAGAGAGACATGAAACACCGGATGTATCTTCAATGTCGACGGTAGACGTAGTCGTACAACCACAGGAGACAATACTCTGTCGATGGTGAAAGCCGAGAAACGGGGACCTAGTTTGCGGAGAAGACAAAAACAGGTTAATATTACGGGCAGAGAGCCATACCTTATCTCCTTCTTGATACACTGGGGCAGGTCTTCGATGACGGTCTGCACAGAATCTGAATCTCTGTTGTGCCCTCAATAACTCAGTTCTGACAAGACGATAGTTTCTATGGATCATTGACAGTCGTTCATCGACCTTCGGGATATTGGTTTCTAAGGGTGACCCAGGCAACATGGAGGGATGATAGCCGGTATTGATATAGAAAGGTGTCATAGCTGTAGAGCATTGTACCTGATTGTTATGAGAACCAGTCATGTTGGAGCTGGGATATGTAACAGCGTAAGTATTGTTCGAGAATTCCATTAGTACGCTCTGTTTGCCCATTGGCTTGAGGGTGATATGCAGAGGTCAATGCTTGGGTGATATGTAGTCCTTTACAGAAAGCCTTCCAGAAGCATGCCGTGAATTGTGTACCTCTGTCTGTCACGATGGTAGAGCGTAACCCATGGAGACGGAAGATCTCTTTGATGAAGACGGAGGCAGTTTCTGTAGCGGTAGGTAGTCCCACGAGGGGGATGAAATGTGCCATTTTCGTAAATCTATCAACGACCACCATGACAGTATCGTGCTTTGATGATTTCGGTAATTCCACTATAAAGTCCATAGCAATATCAGACCAGGGTACAGAGGGTACGGGCAGCGGGTGTAATAATCCTTGAGGTCTATGTCTGGATGTCTTCATTCTTATGCATGTAGGACAATTCGTGATGTATTCAGTAATAGTCCTTGACATATGTGGCCACCAAAAGGATCTTTTTCTAGTATCACTGGTTTTGTGAATGCCTCCATGGCCTCCTCGGGTGGAATCATGGAAATGCTGTAATACTGCGGTTACGGCTAAAGGGGGTACATATATTCTTTCTTGATGTACCAGGAATCCGTCCTTTTCCGAAAACGGTATTCCTGTGGGGGCTTCCTGAAGCGAAGGAGTATTACGAGTGATCACTTGCCATAAAGTGTTTTCCTGTGTTAGAAAACATGTGGATGGTAATATGGTCTCTTGTTCTCTGGTTCTCTCTGGATTGCCTATCCTTGATAAGGCATCTGCTTTCCCGTTTTTTCCCCCGGGTCTGTAGGTGATATGTAAATCGAATCGGCTAAAAAAGAGGGCCCACCTGGCTTGTCGGGGTTTCAGCCTACGGGCTCGTTGTAGGTACTCCAAGTTTCTGTGGTCTGTGAATACAGTCACGGGATGGCGGGCGCCTTCTAGTAAATGCCTCCATTCTTCTAAGGCCATTTTTATGGCTAGGAGTTCTCTTTCACCTACATCATAGTTACGCTCAGCAGGGGATAGCCTTTTGAAAAGAAACATACAGGGTGTACTTGTCCGGTCTTTACCAGCCTTTGAGAAAGTACAGCCCCCACAGCGAATTCGGAAGCGTCTACCTCCATTATATAGGGGTATGTAGGATCTGGTAAGGCGAGGATAGGTGCTTGTGTGAACATATTTTTTAGTTTATGGAAAGCATTTTGTGCATCTTCTGTCCATGTGAACATGACATCTTGCCTCGTTAACATAGTGAGGGGGCGGATAATCGTCAAGAAGCCTCTTATGAACTTCCTGTAAAAGTTACAGAACCCTATAAAGCTTTGAACTCCCTTTTTGTTCGCCGGAACTGGCCAGGTGGCTACTGCTTCAGTCCATACGGATGCTCCCAGGGCTGATAATAAATCCAAGGAATTCTACGTTGTCTGTGTCGAAGATGCATTTCTCAGCCTTGGCATACAATCTCTGCTCCTGTAGTCTACGCAGTACGGTTTTTACATGTTTTCGATGAGTCTCTAAATCTTCGGAATATATCAATATGTCGTCCAGGTATATTACGATGTAGCTGTCTAATATATCCCGGAAGACATCATTTAGAAAACGTTGGAATGTGGCAGGAGCATTACATAGCCCATACGGCATGACCATATACTCGTAATGGCCATAACGAGAACGAAACGCAGTTTTCCACTCGTCTCCGTTTTTGACACGTACTAGGTTATAGGCTCCTCATAGATCAAGTTTCGTGAATACATTAGCGGAGCGAAGGCGATCCATCAATTCTGATATCAGGGGGAGAGGATATTTATTTTTAATCGTAATAGCGTTCATGGCTCTGTAGTCGACACAAGGCCGAAGTCCTCCATCTTTCTTCCCTACGAACAAAATAGGGGCTCCGGCAGGTGAGGTAGACGGCCGTATGAAGCCTTTTTGTAGATTGTCGTCGATATAGTCTTTTAATACTAGTAATTCGGGTTCAGATAGGAGGTAAATTCTTCCATAAGGAATGGGCGCCCCGGGTAGCAGATCCACAGGGCAGTCGTATGGTCTATGAGGAGGTAGGGTATCGGCACCTTTTTTCTCAAAGACATGACTAAAGGTTTGGTACGGCTCGGGTACCTCAAGACACATAGCTATAGCGGGGGTCGTAGAGGCATGTAGATCTGTGGTCGAGATATTAGTTTCAGCATCGAAGGAGACTGCACCAGAGGACCAGTTTATAGAAGGGTTGTTTCTGCGAAGCCAATTGAGACCTAGTACAGCGGGAACACGGGAGAGGTTACCACATCAAACACTATAGTGTCGCGATGCTCAGTGCCTAGAGATACTAGCAACGGTCGGGTTTCTTTGATGATCGGACCGGATATGGGGGAACTTCCGTCGAGCAGTTGGATGGCGTAAGGGTGTGATTTGGAGACGACCGGGATACCCAGGGAGATAGCGATCTTTTCGTCCACGAAACATCCGCTGGCTCCGGAATCAATCATAGCCCGGAGAGGAACGGCGCACTGGTCCCACTGTAATAGTAAGGATACGATTATGTGAGATGGTGTCACTGTACAAAGTTCATGGGTGGCGACCGACGTGGTGGGTTGTGCAGGCTCACCTGAACGACTGGGAGGCTTGGCTCGGCATTCTCGTACTTGGTGGCCCGGAAGCCCGCAGTACATGCATAGCCCTAAAGATCTGCGCCTGGATTTTTCGTTCTCTGTTAGAGGTCCTCGTACAACTCCAATCTGCATAGGTTCTTCTTCGCTAGTGGAAGTAGTAGGAGTAGTCACCGGAGGAGTCTGTACATATCTCTTCACTGGAACATGAGCGTGGGAGGCGGATCTTTCTGCCCTCCGTTCGCGTAGCCTTCTATCTATCTGGGTGCAAAGGATCATGGTAGCTTCCAGAGTGGAGGGGATTCCAGTACGGACTAGTTCATCCTTAAGTACCTCGGATAGTCCCTTTCTGAATTGTGCTAGCAGGGCTGGCTCGTTCCATTCCGAATCCAGGGCTAGATGTTTGAATTCAGTGATATAATCCTCTACTTCGTCCTTCCCTTGTTTCAGTAATTCCAGTGCTTGAGCCGCAGAGGCTAGGCGATTGGGGTCTTCATACATGGCTTCAAGGGCAGTATAGAAAGTGTTCCAGGTGCGCAAAGAGGGGTGAGCGGTGCGTAGTAGGTGATGGGCCCATACTTGAGGTTTGCCAGTAAGGAGGGATATCACAGTCCTGATCTTTACGAAATCAGACGCATATGTCTTCCGTTGGATGGAGAACATTATTTGACATGACGTGATAAAAACTCGAAATTGCTTCCTGTCCCCGTCAAATTTGTTCGGTGGAGATACATAGGTTTCATGACTGATAGAGGTAACTTCGGCGACTGGTGGGGCTTTGACGGGAGGCTCGGTTGTCCCTTCCGCGCCTTGTGCTTGGTCTAGACGACTCAGGTGGTTTTGTATAGCGACCTGATTGTTCTGTAAGTCTACAATAGAATGGGTCAGATTTGATAGCTGATTCGTTATGAGAGCTAGGGTGTCTGGTATACTCGCGGGTTCCATGTGAGGCCCAATTATTCTGTCACGGTTTGCCACGGGGAAACTGCGATACCGGAACAGTGGGAACCCAAGAGGCGGAGTATACCAGATCGTGAGAGCCACTACACGAAGGGTGAGATGGAACTGTACAACCCTATTCGTGACAGTGGCCGAGACGTCAGGTGCTGATGGGTATAGAGGTATAGGCACGGGGGTACTGGAGGCTTGACACGATGAGCAGTACTTAGTATATGAAAACACAGTAGCACAGTAACAGGCCCATATGGGATTGTAGTACTCACGGTAGACGATAGGTATATCAAGGCACAGAGGGAACGTAGGATACTGCTGTACACTGTTTGCGGAGGTAACCTCGGAGCTGTGAAGTACTGCGGCAGGTCGGTGGCCTGAGGTTGATAAAGAGGCTGGAAAGGCTTGACAGTGCGAAGCGGATAGAGGTGCTGGATATACTGGTAGCAGGCTGGAGGTCTGAGGCTTGGAGAGTCGGCTGTGAAGGCTAAGTGCCAAAGCGGATTGAGGTGCTGGATATGCTGTAGCAGGCTGGAGGTCTGAGGCTTGGAGAGTCGGCTGTGAAGGCTAAGTGCCAAAGCGGATTGAGGTGCTGGATATGCTGTAGCAGGCTGGAGGTCTGAGGCTCGGCGAGACGCTGTGAAACTGAAGTGCCAAAGCGGATTGAGGTGCTGGATATGCTGCAGCAGGCTGGAGGTCTGAGGTTCAGCGAGATGGCTGTGAAGGCCGAAGTGCCAAAACGGATTGAGGTGCTGGATATGCTGCAGCAGGCTGGAGGTCTGAGGTTCTGTCATGCCCCGCTCCACGACCCACTCCCGGTCCGGACCGCCATGCTGGGAGAGGTGCTCTACTCACCTGAGGGCCCTCGTGGCGCGCTGCTCCAAGTTCCTGGTCCACAGGATGGAGAGGGAGAGCCAGGAGACCCCACGCCGCGGCCGAATCCGAGTACTGGAGAGGAAAGTGCGCACGGCGCGAGAACAAACTTCCCTAAATAATACAAAACCTGGTACTCTGGGCGCCCTCGGCTGGCCGATTAAGGGTACTGCTTGACACCTGTTCTGGAGATCCTCGTATACCTCCCATTGACCTACCAAAGACTCAGGTACCTCAACTCCACCTACAATACCCAGGTGAAAGATATCTCCATGATCCTATGAACCCTATTTAAATCCACCTTCCTTCCCAGCACATTAACCAGGTTCTACTGTGCCTCCCGCCTCAGTTTCCTAGTACTCCTCGTATTCCTTGACCACGTTGCCTTCAACCCTTGACCCGGATTGTGCCACCGACTACGCCGCCTTCTTCAACCCTTCGACCCGGATTGTGCCACCGACTACGCCGCCTTCTTCAACCCTTCGACCCGGATTGTGCCACCGACTACGCCGCCTTCTTCAACCTTCGACCCGGATTGTGCCACCGACTACGCCGCCTTCTTCAACCCTTCGACCCGGATTGTGCCATCGACTACACCACCTTCTTCAACCCTTCGACCCGGATTGTGCCACCAACTACGCCATCACCCTCGTTATTACCCGTTGTTCTTTTCTGGGACTTTTACTTTACGAATTCCATTCCGACCTTTTTGACTGTAGTATTTTCTGGACTTCAGTTATTATTCATGATTCACTAAAGATTGCTTTATTCTCCATCGTCTCCTGATTTCCTTACCCACAGCTTGCCTTTGGGTTCCATACTCACACTTCACAGGGGACTCAAACCCTGCATTACAGAAGAACCTGGTTCATCATGGAACCCGCAAGCACAGCTCAAGTTCTTGCTATTCTCACTGAACAGATGGCCGCCCTAGCCAAGATGGTGCAAACCCTACAGACCAGCCAAGAGAGCTTGCTCCACAGAGAGAGAAGTCGTGCCGAGGCCACGGCACTACCTCCTTCACCCTCCGGCTCCACCATCCAACAAGCCGAATTCCTCACTCCAGAACCCAGAGCCAACGCACCTGAACGATTTTCTGGTGATCGCACAAGGTACCGCACCTTTATTACCGCCTGTGAACTTATGTTCTCTCTTTGTCCCCGTATTTATGGATCCGACTCCGTGAAGGTGCGTTCAGCCATCTCGTTGATGTCCGGAGCTCCACAGGACTGGGCCTTTCAACTCCTACGTGAAGGGAGCCCTCTTCTATCCTCCTGGAATTCCTTTGTCCAAGCCATGAACCCCATTTATGATGACCCTCTGCGTTCATCAACCGCCTTATCCACCATTCGGCATCTGTGACAAGGACGACGACCAGTGGAGGACTACATCTCCGAATTTCGAGCTGTGGCTGCAGATACAGGCCTGAACGACGTAGGTCTTAGAGATCATTTCCGTCACGGGCACTCTGATCAACTAAAGGATGAACTGGCCCGAATTGGGGTACCCACAACATTGGACTCCATGATCCTGCAATCCCTAACCCTGGACCAACGTTTCAGAGAACGACGTCAGGAGAGAATGGCCGCCGCTCCTTCCTTACCTGCCCGGCGGTCTGAAACTCCATCTACGACCTCTGTCAGACCTCCCAACTCCACTCCATCACTCCCTGAACCTATGGAGATTGGTTTAGCACGAGGTCCCCTGTCCTCTGCTGAACGAAGCAGACGGCGCACTCAAAACCTCTGCCTGTACTGCGGTCAGCCCGGTCATCTCCTACGTGGCTGCCCTATACGACCACCGCTTCCTTCCGACGGAGGTAAGAACCATCCTTCCTTAACTTCACTACAATGTGTATTTGGTTCTACCTCCGCTCATCTGTCCATTCCTGTCATCCTGCAGTGGGGAGATAGAAGTGTGAACGTGTCCGCCATCAAAGACTCCGGAGCTAGTAACAACTTCTTCGACCTCACCCTCGCTACCTCCCTAGCGGTTCCTACACGACCAAAGACGAACCCCACACCTTTACAAATGGTCAACGGAAGCACACTACGCACTGGTCCCATCACCCACGAAACCACTCCTCTGTTGCTGCTCATCAGAACCAAGCACCAAGAGCATCTTCAATGGGACATTGTACCTTCCCCTTTGTTCCCTCTGGTTTTAGGGCTTCCTTGGCTCCGTACCCACAACCCTTCCATCGACTGGTCCTCCAATACCGTCTCTTTTCCCTCTCATCAGTGTCAACACTTCTGTATGAACGGGTCTACCACCGAAAGGATCGGCTTTTCTACCTACCCAGCTTCTGAACTACCGGTCAAATATTCAGACTTCCAAGATGTGTTTGAGAAGAAAGGGGCTGACACGCTACCCCCACACAGAGAATACGATTGCCCTATCGACCTCCTTCCGGGAGCACCCATACCCCATGGACGCATTTACAACTTGTCCGTTCCTGAATCCCAATCCTTGAAGGAGTATATTGAAGACGGGCTCCAAAAAGGATTCATACGCCACTCCACTTCACCTGCCGGGGCCGGTATCTTCTTTGTTGGGAAAAGAGATGGTGGACTCCGACCATGCGTTGACTACAGAGCATTGAACGCAATCACGGTACGTAACCGTTACCCGTTACCACTAATCCCCGAGCTATTGGATCGAGTGAAGGATGCTTGTATCTTCACTAAAATCGATCTCCGAGGAGCCTATAATTTGGTGCGAATGAGACGAGGGGACGAGTGGAAAACCGCCTTCCGTTCTCGATACGGTCACTTTGAGTATCGCGTCATGCCGTTCGGCTTGTGCAACGCCCCAGCCGCCTTTCAACACTTTCTCAATGATATCTTTCGTGACATCCTAGATACCTTCCTGGTGATTTACTTGGATGATCTACTGATATTCTCCCGTTCTCTTCAAGAGCACGAACAACATGTTCGACTCGTCCTGTCTCGTCTCCGCCAACACAAATTATATGGAAAGATCGAAAAAAGCACCTTCGAAACACCATCCATCGAGTTTCTGGGATACATCCTGTCACCAGGGCACGTTGAGATGGATAAAACCAAAGTCAAGGCCATCCTCGATTGGCCAACACCCAAAGACAAAAAGGCGGTCCAACAATTCATGGGGTTTGCCAACTTCTACTGACGCTTCATCCGATCCTTCTCACACCTTAGCGCACCCATTACATCTCTAACCAAAAAGGACGTGTGGTTTCAATGGTCTACGGAGGCTCAGCAGGCCTTCGAAAGACTTAAGGAGAGCTTCACCCAAGCACCCGTTCTAAAACAGCCTGAGCTTCACCTTCCCTACTACTTAGAAACAGATGCCTCCGACATTGCTTTAGGAGCAATCTTATCCCAGAAATCCGGGGACAAGAAACTCCTGCATCCGGTAGCCTTTTACTCCAGACGCCTCAATTCCGCCGAACGAAATTACAACATAGGTGAGAAAGAGTTGCTAGCTGGAGACACCTTCTCGAAGGAGCAACACATCCAGTAACAGTTTTCACTGACCACCGCAACCTGGAATATCTCCGTACCGCCAAAAGACTCCGACAGGCCAGGTGGGCACTTTTCTTTTCTCGTTTCTCGCTACTCATCACATATCGACCTGGAACAAGAAATGGAAAGGCGGATGCCCTCTCCCGTCAGTACGACTCCAGTACCCCCACTACCGCAATCCCAAACGACACTATCCTGCCTGATGGCTTCTTCTGTGCCACAAAAGACACTCTAATGGAACATATACGAAGGCACAGTCGACATCCACCAACTAACATCCAGGGACTCGTTCCCATCGAAGGATTCCTGTACCACGAGAAACAGATATATGCGCCTCCTGAAACTCGTCTACAAGTACTACAACATGCACACGATATTCCCGCTTCCGGACATGGGGGTGTCAAGAAGACCATAAACGCCGTACAAAGATACTTTTGGTGGCCATCCGTCAAGAAGGACGTTGCCGCCTTTGTCCTTTCCTGTCCTGTCTGTGCACGTAACAAACAACCACGAGTTCGTCCTGCCGGTCTTCTACAACCCCTGGCGCTTCCACTACACCCATGGAAAGACCTCTCGATGGATTTTATCGTGGACCTACCTCCCTCACGTCAACACACAACTATCTATGTAGTGGTGGACCGATGTACCAAGATGGCCCACTTCATACCAACGATAGGCCTCCCTACCGCTGCTCACACGGCTACCCTCTTTATAAGAGAAATATTCCGACTTCATGGCATCCCTCATTCCATCGTCTCAGACAGGGGGTCCCAATTCACTTCTCGCTTCTGGTCTCAGATGTGTCGTAGCCTAAAAATTACTAGGTGTCTCTCTTCTGCATTTCATCCCCAGAGCAACGGTCAAACTGAACGGACGAACCAGACGCTGGAACAGTACCTTCGCTGTTACACCACTCATCTCCAGGACGACTGGCTGGACATTTTGCCGCTTGCTGAAATCGCCTATAATAACCAGGTACATTCGTCAACTCACCTTTCTCCTTTTTATGCCAACTATGGATACCATCCTGATATTCTACCCGACATACCTCTCAACACTCCTGTTCCTGAAGTATCAAACCGATTAAGACCCCTACGCCTCCAGTTACGGACATTACGCCGACAACTACAACTGGCTCAGGATAACCAAAAGAAGTATGCAGACCGTAATCGAAGACCAGCTCCGCAATACGCACCCGGAGACAAAGTGTTGCTGTCCACTGCCCATCTCCGATTAGACTGCCCGTCTAAGAAACTGGGGCCTCGCTTCATCGGCCCGTTCCAGGTCCTCAAAATGGTCAATCCTGTGGCTGCTCATTTGATTCTTCCTTCCTCCTACAGGATTCACCCTGTTTTTCATATCTCCCTCCTAAAGTCTTGGCGTGAAAATCCTTTTCCTGGACGTCACACCGACCCGGCCACTCCCGTATCCGGAGAGGAGGAATACGAGGTTTCGAGGATCCTGGATTCCCGGCTTCGTTATGGCAAGTTGGAATACCTTGTTCACTGGAAGGGTTACGGTCCCGAGTACCGATCCTGGGAACCTGGCACCAATATTCATGCTCCAGCAAAGGTTCGTGCCTTTTCACCTTCGTTACCCCTCCAAGCCATCGGTGAGGCGCACCCAGGGTCGCGCCCTTGGTGGGGGTCCTGTCATGCCCCGCTCCACGACCCACTCCCGGTCCGGACCGCCATGCTGGGAGAGGTGCTCTACTCACCTGAGGGCCCTCGTGGCGCGCTGCTCCAAGTTCCTGGTCGCAGGATGGAGAGGGAGAGCCAGGAGACGCCCACGCCGCCGGCGAATCCGAGTACTGGAGAGGAAAGTGCGCACGCGCGAGAAACAAACTTCCCTAAATAATACAAAACCTGGTACTCTGGCGCCCTCGGCTGGCCGATTAAGGGTACTGCGTGACACCTGTTCTGGAGATCCTCGTATACCTCCCATTGACCTACCAAAGATTCAGGTACCTCAACTCCACCTACAATACCCAGGTGAAAGATATCTCCATGATCCTATGAACCCTATTTAAATCCACCTTCCTTCCCAGCACATTAACCAGGTTCTACTGTGCCTCCCGCCTCAGTTTCCTAGTACTCCTCGTATTCCTTGACCACGTTGCCTTCAACCCTTGACCCGGATTGTGCCACCGACTACGCCGCCTTCTTCAACCCTTGACCCGGATTGTGCCACCGACTACGCCGCCTTCTTCAACCCTTGACCCGGATTGTGCCACCGACTACGCCGCCTTCTTCAACCCTTGACCCGGATTGTGCCACGACTACGCCGCCTTCTTCAACCCTTCGACCCGGATTGTGCACCGACTACGCCGCCTTCTTCAACCTTCGACCCGGATTGTGCCACCGACTACGTGCCTTCTTCAACCCTTCGACCTGGATTGTGCCACCGACTACGCCGCCTTCTTCAACTTCGACCCAGATGTGCCACCAAATACGCCGCCTCTTCAACCCGGATTGTGCCATCGACTACGCCACCTTCTTCAACCCTTCGACCCGGATTGTGCACCAACTATGCCATCACCTCGTTATACCCGTGTTTCTTTTCTGGGACTTTGCTTTACGATTCCATTCCGACCTTTTTGACTGTAGTATTTTCTGGACTTCAGTTATTATTCATGATTCACTAAAGATTGCTTTATTCTCCATCGTCTCCTGATTTCCTTACCCGCAGCTTGCCATTGGGTTCCATACTCACACTTCACAGGGGACTCAAACCCTGCATTACAGGTTCAGCGAGACGGCTGTGAAGGCTGAAGTGCCAAAGCGGATTGAGGTGCTGGATATGCTGTAGCAGGCTGGAGGTCTGATGTTCGGCGAGGCTGAAGTGCGGCCGCTGTATGACTTGGAGACAATAATACACAGTCCATGTGCTAGGAATCATACTCAATAATTGGGCATTTACTCACAGTTCTGTAGCCTCTTTTAAACCGATTCCCACCGTTACCTGGCATCTGACGTCATCTCCCAGCGCCGAGGACACCTAATCCCTCGCCGGGGTCCTCACTGATATAGCGCGCATGCGCGCGCCGGCCGCTGTCTAGGGGATAAGGTGCCGGAGGATGGAGTTGCGGTAACCACAGCGGCCCGGTTGCGGTTCGCCGATGATGGGGACGGACAGCATCAGTGTCGGGGACGGCGGGGTACCGGGTGGCCACCAGGGGCGATCCTGACACATATGCTACAAACCACCTAATATAATAATGATGAGGAAGAACAACTGTTAGAGCAAACTAGGAAGGCTGCACACCTGGGTAGCACTTTAATTATTGGAGATTTTAATTACCCGACATTAAGTGGGATAGTGGGACTAGTAATTCAGCAAAGGGAATCTGGTTTCTGAACCTGTTAGAAACACCAACTAGAGAGGATAACTGTCTGGATCTGGTTATAACAAATAATGCAGATCTTTTCTCAAATATACATGTAAGGGACCAGTTGGGAAACAGTGACCATAATATCGTGTTTCTTTGAAATAAACTCAAAAAAAAACACATTCATAGGGGCAATAAAACATAATTTAAAAAAAAGCCAACTTCATTAAAATAAAGGAAGCTCTCAATGTCATTGACTGGCAGAAACTCTTTTCCGGAAAAACACTGAGGATAAGTGGAATATCTTTAAACAACGCTAGAAAAGTACACGTCACAATATGTTACTGAAACCTGGGTAATTAAATATAAAAGCAAGACCAACAAGACTGAAA